>CALNHX010007590.1:0-71927 GCA_940337035.1 Agriotes lineatus
GGGCTGTCGTCAGGCAAAGTACCACATAGCGGGATTTGATTCAAAGAAATCGGTCTGGCTAATGGGAAAGAGCCGAAGAACCACAAATCTTTTGATAGGGATCTTGACAGGCCACTGTAAATTAAAGAGACACCTAACACTGATAGGAGTAGAGGAAGATCCCATCTGCCCAAGATGTGGGAAGGACGAGGAAACGTCCTTTCACTACTTGGGAGAATGTGAAGCGTACCAGCGACTGAGGTATAGAACCTTTGGAGCACCTACGCTTCGAATGGAAGAGTTGAACTCCCTATCCTGGGCCGAAATTCTGATCTTCATTAGAAAATCAGGAAGGTTTAAGCAGGGAGAAGAGCCCATCGAAGAGGACGATAATGAAGGCGGTTGAGGGGATGGCATGGGGTTGGCAAAAAGGACCTATGGTAGCCTACTTGCTAGACTTCGGTCTCCCCACAACTACTACTACTACTACTAACACTGCCAAAACAAAAACAATGATAATAATCACAGAATAGAACTAGAAGGTGCAACTCTGGAACACGTGCGACTAGTGATGTAAATTACCCGGGTATTTATTTTTAGGGGTAAATACCAGGGGTATTTACCCGGGTAAATACCCAAAATGGGTATTTAAGCGGGTATTTATAGACTTATTTACAAATATTATAAAGTTAATCTAATCAGTATAATTGATTGGTAAGTGAAGGTGCTCTATGTGAATTTTATAAAAATGTTTAAGAAAATAGCTGAACTGAGAACATTTAGTGCCCAAAATACCGGTCGGGACATACCTAACTCTACAGAACATGGCAATTCCATAAGGTGGAAAACGTTCAAATACTATTTGCGATAAGAGTAACCGAAATGGAAAATGCAATAAATACTTTGGTAGCTGGGCAATAAGTAGCTATCGTACCTACTTGTTGCCTAGCTACTAGGGATGTCGGCGGGTACCCGGGTAATAGTCGACCCGGGTACCCGACTAGTAAATTATGAAATTTCCAGGAAGTCAGCCTTTTTCGGAGAAGATGATAAAAACAATAGGGATAAGCGCAATAAAAACATAACCATGCAATAATAACAAGAATGGGGTGGGGTGATCACATACCACATAATGTTTCTTGTTTCGTATAAGACAATAAATCCGCTTCACGGAAATATTCAACCTGTCAGTAGTACCACTAAGAAATCGCGTCAGTATGGGATGAAGTAACATAAACTTCCTCTGTGTGATGTTGATTGATGCTGCTACCAATTTCGGACAAAAAGTCAAGTACTTGAATTTGATAGCACTTGTGTGAAAGAAGTGTGAAAATATTTACGAATAACAGACGACTTGCAGTTTGAATTGATGGGTAGGTACTATTTCAATTTAGTTCAATTTAAAACTCGCGGCGTAAAAGAAAGAAATTGTAGCTACCTCAGATGTTCAGATGTACGGTAACATTTTTGTTATATATTTCGGGTACCCGGGTTTGATTTTAGACCGGGTACGACATCCCTACTAGCTACCAAAGTAATTATTGCATCTGTTATTTCGGTTACTCTTATGGTCTTATGAACCTTTTCCAACTCATGGAATTGCCATGTTCTGTACAATTTTAGGCAACCTGTATATAACAGCAATGAGATAAAATGAATAAAAAACAGAATTCAGTGATTGAATAAGAAAGAGATGAACATAGAAACAAATATTTTGAGTAGACTTGACGCTCATTTTAATTATGTCATATGTCAACTAAATGTGCATACTAAAATAACTTTTTTGTAAGGTTATCTCCTTCTTACTCAAGCATTATGTGCTTTTGTTCATGCTATCTCATTGCTGTTGCATACTTATGATTCCATCGGTATACAGCGTTGTTTATATTATTTTGTGATATTGTTTGCCTTATTTAAGATTGTTTAATAATGTGTCTATAAGTATATATTAATATTAATGTTAATAAATATAAGGATTATTTTTCAAGTTAATGTTATGTTCATTTTTCAAAAATGGAAACAAGTCAGAAAATAATGTACAAACAATTTAAATTATCTCAATCTTCGGAGTCAGCATTCACAATGTTGTTTGGAAACAACTAACAGGCGCAATTTATTGCATCTAACTGTTTATTTCCATAAATTTCGGCAGCCAATGTTTTTTCCGATAAACGATTAATTTACCTGGGCGAATGCTTATTCAGTGTTACATTATTTAAATTGTTATTTTACATAAAATATTCCAGTGCATTTATATGTAGTTTATTTATTAAGATAAGATTATGTGAGTAAAAGTTAGCTTAGCTTTCTAAATATTATAAATTTGATAAATACCCAGTTTTTAGGTATTTACTCGAGGCAGGGGTAAATACCCTGGTAAATACCCATTTATAAATAACCTACCCACTGAGTATTTACCCGACCCACATCACTACGTGCGACCCTTTCAAATAACTGGGAGCATCAATAAGGGAGAAAGGTACAAAGAAGAAGAAATAAATTAAAGAATTGGAAACACCACCAAGTTATTCCATGACTTGAAGGAGAACTTCCTGGAGAAGAAAGAAATACCCAAGACAACAAACGTTGCAATATACAATACTGTTGTAGTGCCCACACTAACGTATTCCAGTAGATCATGGACACTAACAAACAAAACAGCCAGCAGACTACAGAGCAACGAAATGAGGTTCTTACAAAAAGTAGAAGAGAAAACGAGACCGGGCAGGTGCAGAAACAAGGACATAAGAGAATTGCTCAATCTGAAACCGGTACAAGAGAAATTAGAACAATCACAACTTAGATGGCTGGGCCATATACATTTAATGGAGACTGAAAAGACAGCAAGTAAGACATACAAAACAAGAACGATATAAAGAAGACTCAGGAGCATTAGAGAGACGGAGCGAGAGATGGGACAGAATACGGGAACTAGCATAATAAAGAACAAAATGGACAAAGTTGTGAAAAAAAGCACCAATAGCAGTGCCGGCGTCACACTTTTAGCCCGAGTGGGTAGTAAGGGGGGGGAGTTCAAGTGATTTTTCACAATACACTCATATGAAGGGATGAGGGATACAGGGTTACGATCAAAAATTGATAAAAACATACTTTGAGATGTCACAAAGTTCAATTCATTTGCTTTCGTATAAAGGTACAAATAAATCATTTTCGTAGGGTGTTCGTTTTCTATTACGAACAATAAATTCATCCATTAAAGTTTCTAAATCGAGCACATCAAGTGAATCTGGGTAGAAATGCAAAATAGCAAAGTGGTTTAGCCGATCCTGTGCCATAGTCAATCTTAAATAATTTTTTATTCGACGCAAAACTGAAAAACTTCTTTCATTAGAACAAGATGATCCCGGTACTGTTATTATTAGTTTCAGAAAACGCACAAATTCGAGAACGATTTTCATGTAATGTTCATTTTCCCTGAGAAACTTTACCATAGTGTTCAAATCAGTTGCTCCTTCCCCTTCAAGCTTCATGATACTCCTAAAAAAATCTTTATGATTTGTTAGTCGCGATTTGTCAAAATCTTCTCTATAGAATTCCACAATTTCGTCCGCATCTTTCGTTTTACCAGTTGCAAAATTTTCTAAAGACTTGAAAAACTTGGTTTTGTTCGAACGTTTCGAGTGGGTAATTACCTACATGGATATTTTCGAGTGGGTAGTACTACCCATACTACCCACGTCAACTGCCGGCCCTGACCAATAGTAACTAAACCTCAACACCGAATGATACTAGAGGATGCGATTAAGAAAGTAAGTACATAAGTTTACTTTGATTAGGTATCTAAGGATTCTAAAAAGAACAATCAAATAGGGAACGACCGATACCAATAATTGGTATCGGCATATCGGCCGAATGAGGGATATCGGCCCTCCTTTTTACCGATATATCGGCAAAAATGAATTTCCTTTCAATATTTAATATTTTAATATTTATTATAAGAAATGAACAATATAATGTAAACAAACAATGTGGAGTATGAAATATGTACAGTGAAATCTCCCTTACCGGACACCTCTAATAAGCGGACGCCTCTCTTACACAGACATTTTTATTGGGAACCAACTTGCTTGCATTAACTTCACTAATAAAATTTTCTCTATTAAACGGACACTCTCTTAAACGGACATGGACACCATTTTTCGACAATTTTTAGACTGTGAATCTCTCTTGTATGGACACTTCAAAATGCAGGCCCAGCTAATGTCGTGAGGCGTCAAAACAATCCATAAATCCAACATTTAATGATCATGTTAAATTATAGAATTCTTTTGCAATACGGGGCGGTATTAAGTCAACTCAAATCAGCCGCAGGAAATTTGACATTTTCATTGCCCTATGCACGATATTATTGCAAAACAATCCATGTCCCTTGATTTTAGAGGCCTGCAATTCAAAACTACTTTGCCTTTTGCGTGGGCAGCCCATTATGATAAAAATAAAAATAGGAAGAATTGTTCCTGCTTGCTTTTATGGAATGAAAGAATAAGAAAACTAGGCTCAGGGCCCCCCACGACCGCGGAGTCTGCGGGTATCAAGTTACGCCACTGTAATCAATTCGAACCAGAGGACGATTTATCATTATCGGTAATGGCTGGACTGTATAGGAATATCCCAGAAATCGAAGACGTCGACCCTGACGAATTTGTAAACATTGACAAAGAAATAACCCTGGAAGTGATGTAACCGAAATTTAAGGTAAATTAGCTGCCATTGATGTGCAGTTGACAGAATTAGAAAATGATGACGATTTAGAAATTTATGAGAATGTAATCAAGACCTACAAGGAATTATTAACAGTGAAAATTTTTAAATGCTTTGGTAAAGAAAGTATGTATTCAAATTGTCAAAATATTTAGAAATGCATGCGGAAAATATAATAAGCAGTCAGAAAAAACCTTTACGTCAAACGAGTATTTTAGATTTTGTAACAACTATTACATAACTTTGTTTCAATTATTTTGTTATTCCTATCTGTATTGTTAGCGTGTATACCTTTGCATAATACAACTTTTTAAACATAAAAATGGATTTTTCCCTTAAGCGGACGCCTCTAATAACCGGACAAAAACTTTGGCACCGTGCGTGTCCGCTTATGGGAGATTTCACTGTACATCAAATCGGGAAATATTATGAAAAACCACTTGAATACAATATAGAAACGCATAAACTGTTTATAGATTTTAAACAAGCCTTTGACGAAGTGAATGGACATCAAATGCTACAGAGACTAAGAGAGCTCGGAATCCCCGCCAAATTAATTAGACTAGAACAATTAATGCTAAAAGAAGACCAAACTCTTCCACATAAATAGTGGCACCAGACAAAAGGACTCATTGTCGACCCTTCTATTTAATTTAACATGTAACAGGTTATGTTTTTATTTAGCGTATGGCTTGTTTGGCCGAGAATCCCGGGTCTGCGACCCGAGATGTTCGGCCGCCGAATGTATGATATATCATGTGTATATTGTATGTAGCATGTGTTGTGTGGTCAGGTTACTCTTTCCCATAGACCAGTCTTCCGGGAAGAGCGCCGTTAATTCTATCCCAACGGCAAAAGGTGACCGAGCCCGATACCGATCCAATGGACTGCGGAAAATTTCCGCCTATCCATGGATTCGAACCGAGGACTTGCTTAGTGCAAGTCTGATGCTCTACCACTGCGCCACGCGGTCGTCCACAGGTTATGTAACAAACATGTTCCAAATTAATGCATATGTGGACGATATTATGATAACAAGTACAACTAAAAGAGAATTAGGACAAGTATTCACAAAACTAGAAACAGAAGCAACAAATGCAGGCTTGATAATAAACACAACAAAGACCAAGCTTATGAAAGTTAGAAGAGACTAGAACGTATAAATAGAAGATCTCCAAATAAATAATTATGCATTAGAGGGAGAGAATTTATATATCTAGGATCTCAGTTAAACAGTGGAAATAACATAGAACCTGAAATTCAAAGAAGAATCAAAGCGGAAATGAGAAGTTTTTATGCTTATAAAGATATAATAACATATAGATATGAAACATGGTGTACAACAGAATCAACTGGGAAACAGCTTCCAACATGTGACAAGAATTTTACGAAAAACATGAACCCACTAAAAACGATGACGGTATCTACAAGATAAAACTTAACCATAAATTAAGTGAGCTCAATGGAGGAGAGAATATCGTATGAGTCATCGAAACAGAAAGAATAGGTAAGATAGAAAGAATGGACAACTACGAAATGGCAATCGGCAGGCAAAAGATTAAGTGGAAGACCACAGACGAGATGACAGAATTGCATCCTTAATAATCTGAAAAATGAGAAACTGGGATACGCTAATTGAAGGCAGATCGTAAAACAAGCTAAAGGAAGCACGTGTAAAACTGGTTTCTACAATTCAGGCCCGTCCCAGTAATTTGAATTTTGCATCTGTTTGTTATACAAAGTATAACTACTTTAACTATGGTTTTAATGTACTAGAAATCCAGTGACATGGTTACTTACCTATTTACTAGTATTAAAAATCTGGTGTGATACACTCACACAACTTCCTTTTACAGTGATCTTACAATTAGTCAAAAATTTCATTTTTAATTTTTAACCATTTGTTAAAAATTTTCAAAAATTACAAATTCTACAAAAACGGTACAAAATCGAGTGTTAGTTGAAGAGACAAATTTTCTCTAGAATTTTAAGGTGAATTAAAAAATGTAATAATATACCGGGTGTTTTATTTAAAATAGGAGTTAATAAAAAAAATAGAAAAAAAAACAAAAGAAACCCACTTTAGAAGTATTCAACTGGAAAATCACCTATCTCACATCAATACACATTAAAAATGTAAGAAAAATGTAAAGTTTAAAAAAAATCGTTAGAGCCGTTTTTGAAAAAATCGAAAAAAACTGAAAAATCACAAGAGTAAACACCTACTTCCGGTTATGTGATTTTCTTCAAAAGCTTGCTGTCTCATCTACATAGTACACAAAACTTATATATGAAGTTTCAACGCCATACCTCTTTTCGTTTTTGAGATATTCTGTTCACAGACACACACACACAGACACACACAGACAGACCAATGAAAAAAAATATGTTTTTTGGGATCAGGGGACTCTAAAACGTGAAGATCCGTTGAAAACTCAATTTCGAATTTTTGGGGTGAATCCAATACTTCATTTATAGTAAAAGGAAGTAAAAAAACATCTAAAATTATCTTTACTGTATTGGATTTTCCATTTGACTTTGTTTTGGATTTTTTGTGGTCCAAGCAAATTATTATTGTCAATAATAACATCTAGGAAACAAAAGCGTCTAATATAAAATGAAATGACAAATAACATTATACAGTGTGTCCCCGGATAGATGAAACGACTCTTGTGAAAAGTAAAAAATTCTCGATTTAAATTTTCATTTTTTGTGGTTTAGCCCTGCTTGGTTAAAGGCGAATTTCTAACATCATTTCAGTTTTGAAAAATCAAGTATGCCTTGGAAATTTTCAAAAAATCAATTTTTCTGTAAGGTAAAGTACCCTTTATGTGGCAAATACGACAAAAAGTTATAAAGAAAAGTTGTTTAGAATCAACATCTAGGCCCCTATACCAAATTTCAAAATCCGCGGCCAACTTCAATTTCTCACATTTTCTTTCAAGTTTATTTCCCAAATCAAAGAATTTCATTTTTAACAAAGTTTTTTTATTATGAAATAAAAAACTTTGTTAAAAGTATTTGTTTTTCCAATAAAAATCTTTGTTAAAAGTAAAATTCTTTGATTTGGGAACTAAACATAAAAAGAAATTGTGAGAGATCAAAGTGGGCTGAGGATTTTGAAATTTGGTATAGGGGCCTATGTGTTGATTCTAAACAACTTTTCTTAATAACTTTTTGTGGTATTTGCCACATAAAAGGTACTTTACCTCACAGAAAAATAGGTTTTTTTTTAAATTTCCAAGGCATACTTGATTTCTCAGAACTGAAATTATGTTGGAAATTCGCCTTTAACCAAGCAGGTCTGAACCCCAAAAAATGAAAATTTAAATCGAGAATTTTTTACCTTTCACAAGAGTCGTTTCATCTAACCGGGGACACACTGTATATTTTAACATATTTTAATATTTATTTTGATGTTGTAGGCGCAGGCTCCAATAATATAATAATAAACAAAGACAAAGGAATGGAAAAAATGAGCTGATGATTGTAGAGGTGATCAGTCAAAAGAATTAGAAAACCAAGTTAATGTTGCAGGACACTTTGATATGAGATAAAAACGTGAGCTGCTTTTTTACGAACGAGACGCTTGCAAAATGTCCAAAATGTCACATGTAAATTAACACCACAAACAGCTGAAGAATTTACGGCCTATTTATTGTGATGGTCTTAGGCCCACGACCCGCTTCTGCTAGCAGCACAACTTAAGAAACAAGTCAATAAGCACAGAGTTGGGATGTTTTATGTAACTGCAATACTAAGCTTAAATTTCAATCAGTGAATGCATTGGAAAAGAGATGCCAGTATTAATAATTGAATTGAGTAAAGAAAGCAAAGGGCAAAGCTGGTTTTTCACAGGGTTGAAGTTGACGTTCAAATTAATTAAATATTAGGTTTGTGCAGAATGAATGACCGAGCCGAAAGAAATGAATAGTCACAAAAAGGTTTGCGAAGTGCATGTCAATGAAGCGCAGATTTCAATATAGCTAAGCAGGGAAATTGTGAGCAATCTAAAAAAAAGGTATAGGAAGCCAGAAGACAATAATAATATGTTGCAAAGAGCAAATAAGAGGTCAGGCAGCAAGACATAAAAAAGCAAGTGAAAAGCAGACAGAAGGAGATGGAAAAGCAATTATTAAGAAATGAACTCGATAAAATAATCAGTGCAATTAACACGAGTGAAATAGAGCAGAGTAACTAATAAAACGTGTTTGTGGCGCAAAGAGACCTTTTAAAATTAAGAAATTGACAATATTTTAGTTATAAGAAATTTGGAAATATAATTTGTAATCAAATTCATTTCCATAATGTATTTAATTTGATCAAAACCAATTTCCGGTGCCTTGGTAACCATAGTAATAGATTAGATTTTGTTTTTAATAACGGAAATAAAAGAGAACAAATGAATAATTAAATTAAGCTTGACATGTAGTTTTGTGCTCCACTTCAACTAAAGTTTTTATATAATAAATTAAAATATTTCGAGCTAAAAAGTGTATCATTGTGTTGATCAAATGTTGAATTTTATGTGGAAACGTTTGTGGGATTTTCCGCAACATGAAATTAACCGAGAGCACCTCCGACGATCATTGCCAGCCGATCTCATTAGGATTCCGATATTAAATTCCGGACAGAAATAGGGTCCAAAGCCAGGGATTTCTACTGTGACACATCAGGAAGGAGTGCAGGAGACCGACCAACAGCAAAAACACCGGAAGAAACATTGCAAAAAACACCAAATTTTAAGGTACTGTTTTAACCTAAGAAGGATCGGAAAATTTGTGTGCATACGAGACCAGACCTTGCTTATCAAGATTCAAGCATATCCTAGCATCCAACGAAGGCGCAATTGAAATTATAAGCATTTACCCAAATTTGAGGTTAGGCGAAGGTAAAACAATTGCGAGATATAGTCGGCGTCCCTTCTGACGTCATGTAACAAATTAATGCTTGAAACAAATGATATTAATAACCGCCAAAGCGCTACGATTTGAATAAATACCTCTGCAAATGTTCAAAATTTTGATTATTTTCAAGTCAACAATGCTGACTGCACGATACGAACCATTTTGTAGGTTTTGACATATTGCATATAATAACTACTGTGTATTGGAACTAATTCAGGTGTACAGTGACACAGCAGATCAAGTAAAAATTACAATCTATTAGGAATTCACCCCTGGGAATAGAGTTAAGTGTTCTACTGAGCTAGCGTTTTGATAATAAATTGCAGATAAATAAAATACTTAAAGGGCATACTACCATTTATTTGGAACAAGTAAATAAAAATACAAGACAGCATATTTTAATCAACAGTAATATCCCAAGTGCATTAAAATAGCCGATTAAATTTTGACGTTTTCTGTCAGAATGTTTTGCTAAGAAATTTGTCAAGTAAATTTGCCACTCAACAAGAATCCCGAGTGCGCAGCACGAGGGATTTTGAAGCGGAAAATTTACGAGATATATTTCTTCAGAGCAAAATATTCTCACAGAAAATCGTCAAAATTTATTCAGGCTAGTTTACATGCACGCGGGATGTTCGGCGTGATTATTTCCTGAATAAATAGATAAAATTCAGTTGGTGAAGCACCTTTAATAATCATGTTAAAATTATGCACAAGCGATTAAATTTTGACATAAATTTAACCGCGGTTAAATTTTGACGTTTGAATTTTATTCATTATTAAACTGACAGAAACCATGGTGATTACGCATTATTATGGATATGAAGGAAATAATCAACAGTAATATCCCAAGTGCATTAAAATAGCCGATTAAATTTTGAAGTTTTCTGTCAGAATGTTTTGCTAAGAAATTTGTCAAGTAAATTTGCCGCTCAACAAGAATCCCGAGTGCGCAGCACGAGGGATTTTGAAGCGGAAAATTTACGAGATATATTTCTTCAGAGCAAAACATTCTGACAGAAAATCGTCAAAATTTATTCAGGCTAGTTTACATGCACGCGGGATGTTCGGCGTGATTATTTCCTGAATAAATATATAAAATTCAGTTGGTGAAAAACCTTTAATAATCATGTTAAAATTATGCACAAGCGATTAAATTTTGACATAAATTTAAGCGCGATTAAATTTTGACGTTTGAATTATTAAACTGACAGAAACCATGGTGATTACGCATTATTATGGATATCAAGGAAATAATCAGTTTAAATTAATTTTATAAACAACCTCAAAAGCGAATTAATAATTATTAGAGCATATCCAAAGCAATATGAACACAAATGTGCCACGGCTAGTAGATGCAGAGAAATACCGAACCGAAGCAAGATTATACCGAGAGAAAGTTGCATTACAAACAGATTTTGCGAGCAGCAGACTCTCACGACCGGGCTTCGGTCCCAAAAGCAGCATGTTGAAGGCCCGGTGGCGCCAGCAGGTCTAGGGCACAGGGGAATAGAATTAAAATCAAGCTCAATGCAACAGGTAGCTGACTTCATAGCAATGCTCAGCAGTGCAAAGCACTAAGAAAGGAATTACGCTGAATATATAAGTCACGATCCATATGAGAGGAAATCATAAAAACGCTTCTAGAGAAGTCAAGTTTAGATTCATATGACGCCAAATCACATGGCTGTACAATGCCCTACAGAGCGCAACTCCGCAACAATGCAATAAAAAGTTGAAACAATAATTAGGAATCTGGGGAATAAGTGTATCAAATTCTCCCTCCACACCAGTCAATAGGAGCTGAGAATAGCCGAAACAAGGAATCGGGCTCTACAAGAAGCTCACTATCTGTTAGAACGCTTCACCTGGACGTCTCTCCATCCCCGAAGCTCTAGCTCATCGCACCTTCACTGCTTGCCAATTCTGCCTCCACGAGCAGTACAGCACCTTCAAACCCACAGGACAACCCCCAACTTGCTCCAAGTCCATGGCGTAAGCTGCCCAACTTTGAGCACGAGTGAACACATAATTACCATGCTGCGGCCGCTATCGTTTCTTTTTCATTATAGGCAACAGGAGATATTTGTGCACTTTTGGGGTCTGTCGCAGACGAGAGGTCCGTGTCTCCGCTCACTCTAAAAGTGCACCGCTGTCGCTAAGTGAGGAACCGGCCCCTGTCACCCGACCTTGCATGTCCGATCTGAGGAACACCCCCACCAGCTACCTGGCCCTCGACGCCCTCAACCGCGAAGGTCCTCAGTTCAGCCGCTGCCAAGCCCCGGCATCCTGCCGCCCCCGAAAGCTACACTGGGACCTAAGGTGCACTTAGGCGCCCAAGAATAAGAGGAAATCCTGCAGCTGTGGGAAGCTACTCTCCCCGCTCCTAAGCTTCAAGAAGTCGCCCTGCTCCGGCAAAGCCAAGTTGTGGTCACCATTTGCAACGCCCGCTGGGACTCTAGGCTCAACATAAATAAATATCCATCAATGTACATATTAGGGTTACGATTAAGTTGAAAAAAAATATACAACAAAACCGGATCTAAAACATGTTGATGTTCATTGTAAAGAGGTACAAACCACCCCCCCTGTGTTAACACCAATCTACCACTGAGCTACTGGGTGTATGAAACTATGCGCTCTCTTGACACTAACCACACCCCTCGCACATACGAGGCCATTGCTTTAGTCGTATCCACTTCAAGACTGAGAAGGTAAAAACTTAAGTCAGTTTATGAAAATATATGCCGTTCACTATCTTTTTGGGTCAGATGAGGCTATGACCATATAGTAATTTTGTTGGCAGAACCTCTGTTGCAACTAAACTCCCTCATGGAAATTGACACTTTTTGTGTTAGGTTAGGTTGTTTTCAGTTTAAGGTTATATTTTCTGAATAGGTACATTGTTGCCGGATCTCTGTTTAAATTAAGAATGAAAAAATTGAAATGATTTGACAATTGACGACAACAATGAAAATGAGAACTAATGCATAAGAAAAGCATTCAATATTAACGTTTTATTGTAATTTGGATAAGAATTGTGCACATGCTATGAATATGCCACTTTATTTTACATGCTTGCTTGCTTGCTGGTGTGGAAAGATAAAGACGTCATAAACTGATGCCAAATAAATTTAGTTGAGCAATTTTATTGAGCAATATTGGTCTTATAGAAATTAACATATGAAAAATGTAAATATTTTGTCAAATGGATTTTACTTCATGTTGATTTTCACATCTGCCACATAACATTTCAACACTAAAATAGTAATAAGTAGGTAGGTACTAAATTATTATACATTAAGCGTCAAACAGAATACAACGTTCCCAACCGTTCCTATGGGCGAAAACATGCCCACACTTTTCAACAGGAACAGAATGAGCGCTGCTTAGCGTTGTAAACATAACCTAAAAAACACAACATAACCTACAAAAACTAACGTTGCAGTGTTTGTAGTTAGCTTCACGATGGATGATTTTGATGTTTTTATACTATTTTATAATCTGTATTTATTATATTTCATGACCCTAACGATCAACCTGCAAAATACGGAATATAATCGTTTTCAACATAACGTTTTTGTATTTGGCGGTTGCCTTATTGTATAATACCGGATACTTTTGTACTAAGGCGATGAATTTCTCGTAATTAAACATACCACAGCGTATGCTCATTTTGGATAATCTGGTATTTTTGGTTATGTTTGGGTAGAGTTGACAGTTCACGGCGTTGGCAGCGTCACAAGTAGAAAGTTGATCAACTTCAGCAGTGTAGAGCGCTGACGCACGTTTGTTCTGTGCAATGCTACCACTTCACCATATGAGCGAACTTGAGTTTGACATTTGGAGACAGTCAAAAGCGGTAGAGAGCGTCTATTCTGTTTCACGCTTTACGTTTTCGATTCAATTTATTTTCATAATGCCTCTCTCTGCTATTCGACTAAGCCTTCGTCTCACTTTGATTTAAAATTTGTATTTTTAAAGACGTTACGGTTTAGGGGCTGCAGCAAGTGTGTGGTATAGAGAGGCAATATTTTCCAACCAAATCAAATCTTATAAAGTTTTGAATTAAAGGGGTTGTTTGATAAAAATTTAGACTACCCAAAAGTTAACTATACTGGGCGTCGAGAAACTTTGAGAAACATCTAAACGAAATAGGCTTTCATTATAAAAAATGTTGTGACAAAAGAAAATTGTTCATGGAAAGGAGTGACATTGTAGAGTGGCGTTCTAGGTATTTAAGGAAAATAGAAGAAAACGGAGAACTGGGTGTGAACAAAAAACCTGTAATATTCCCAGAAGAAACATATATTCATCCTAATTACGGAGTAGGAAAATGCTGACAGTAGAATAATGAACCAGGTGTTTACAACAGTTACATTTAAATAACTCTACTCGGGACTTTGGTAGTTCAAAACAGAATCGGTAGACAACAGATTTGTGTTATCTTAAACCTTATTATATGTTAAGTATCGGGAGTACTAAAGATAGCGAATGACCTATATTGCCCCAATAGAAAAGACTTTAGTGGCAGCTGAGGCAACATGAGCCTACACTAATTCCAAAATAACAAAAATACTGAGAAACAGATGCATGTTTTCTATTGGGAAAAAAGCACGTCATTAAACACCAAAACTTTCTAACCCTAGAACTGAACAAGCCAATAACATTGCATTTGCCATTTAAATTAAATTTGTAAAAAAAACCTATATGTAAATACAATGATCTACCTCAATTTTTAAATAAATATATATTACTCTTTGTTTTGTATTACTTTATTTAATGATCCTTTTCACAATATTGGCCGATTGCATGACATAATTTTTTAAAATTCGTTTAAAACGTGATATAAAAGTCAAAATTTCGTATTCTTTTAGGCACTGTTAAATATAATGCTACAAACGTAAATACATTTAAAATAGCGCTGTTAAACTATAAATGTATTATTATAATTACATTTGTATAACATTTTTGTTGCTATATAATGTTTACACTATTAGGTATTACAATCATCCATAACTAACTTCTACAAGCTCTTCTGAGTAAAATTATGTAATTTATATACCTACACAGCAA
Source organism: Agriotes lineatus (assembly GCA_940337035.1). Lineage (NCBI taxonomy): Eukaryota > Metazoa > Arthropoda > Insecta > Coleoptera > Elateridae > Agriotes > Agriotes lineatus. The sequence continues at coordinate 14,685 of CALNHX010007590.1, forward strand.
AATAATAGCAACACTAGAATGTACCAAATTTAGCAGGATTGAATTGTTTTACACAATTTCTAAGATTTGAATATATGGGGAATGTAAGCTCAACAAATTTTACGTTGTGTCTTATTTATTGCGTAGCTATTATGATGGAAAACTGTTGAAAACACCTAAAAAAATGCAAATGACATGAATAGCAAGGTGTAATAATTTGTAGGTTAAGTTGTCATATTATTGACATATAACCTCAAAATATGACACTGTCATAATCATCGCACATTACAAGACCACAAATATGCACAACACGTACGTATGCCAGCAATTCGCAAATTAACAACGTATATCTAAAATTCAAATCTAAAGTGCTAATAGAATTAGAAGTTATAAACCAGATATCCAAATTTCAAGCTTGTTTTCAAGCACATGAAAATTACTTACGATTCGTAAACAACTGCACACTGCCATTATTGTTGCGCAATATTTACGTTGTATTTTTCTACAAAGTTACAAAACTTTTGTGCAGCACATTCACATTTATTTAACCCCATTTAAAGCCAAATCCTGAAACGGTTCACTTCTCCATATTTATGTATATACTCCAAATTACTATAACTACACTTGATAAAGAAAGTATGGTTGGTATGTAAAGCAATAATACAAATAAACAACTGGATAAACATGCCTTTCATTAATTAAAGTTTAGATACCTATAGGTATATCACTAACCAACTTATACAAATAGGCAGTATCAGCTGTAGCTTACTAAGATACTTATTTCGACTACAAGTATGTACGAAATTACCTTAGCAAGTTGTAGCTATCCACACACCTGACAACTAGAGACGTTTACGCATCGTCTCAATACAAACGAAAAGCTATAAACTACATATGCTTATATTAATACTTACATCGTGGCTTTCGGTTCTCTCGAACGTTACAAAGGACGCAACTTTATCTGAAACGAAGTAAGGTTTAGTTTGTCAAACGTGTATGCATAATGTCACACATTAGTTCGCTAACAACTACACATAAAGTGCATTAGGATATTTCAAATTTAACCGAAACATCAGGGCAAAGAGTATTTTAGACGGCTGTTAGCCGGAAGCTGCAGGATAACTTCGCCAATTACTTCAACGGTTCGTTTCGACAGTACATTCTATGAATTTTCTGAGTAATTGCTAAATGGCACTGTCTAACAGGTAAAACATGGGAAATTACATGACTCATATGGAGGAGTGACCTAAAACCACGGAGAACCCTGACAGAAATGCGCCCGCGAACGGGACTGGGGAAAAAGAAACTCACCCTCTTTCTGAGCCTCCACCTCGTTGCTAAGTTCCTTTACGCTGGGTGTTACGAACGACGTTTCTGCAACTTCTATCGAGTCTATGGTATCACCAGAAGCCATATTGCTAATTAAACACTAAAACCGCACTTGCGACTGAGCCCTGCCACTATTAGCACTCAGCATTGCCACCACACCCTTCCGATAAGTACTTCCGTAATACTAGGCGTTTTGCAAACATATTCAAACAGCGACTTGTCCCGTTTTGTAACTTTGACATAAACGTCTTCCATTGACATATTTATCCCCACTCGCGAGGATTTCCAAAACACGATTTTTTTGCGCAAGTGCACGACCCTCGCATCACGTGAGCTTGCGATTAGCTGGGCGATGACGATTTCTTCCACCAGAAGCCGCTGTAGTTGCAATTTCAACTGGTTATGCAGCCCACCATGCACTGCCCACAGTATATTGCATGGATTCGATTAATGTTTGGACTAATTGGACTGTATTTTCCAGTGAAACATTATCTAACACTATACAAAAATTATTTAAAACCACCTGTCAAAAATTACAAAATATACTAGATTGAAATAAGAAATAATAATATAATTAAAATTTCTAACCCCCTCAAGGGCTCACCGCTTGTGAGTATGGCAGTATGGGAACCATATATATAATACACATAAAGTACATTTATTTTCTATAATAATTTTCAAGGTCAACTTTCTACGGGATAAGTTGCATTCCTGCAGGGTCCCTAGTTTTAATAATGTCGGTACATAGATTTTTAGTTCTCTTTTTCCACTAAAAAAATTATTGTCATTTTGACAGATAAGTCATATTTTAACATAGCTTGCTTCATTTTTACATTTAAAATATTTCTTGGTTTTTACTTCCTTTTACTATAAAGGAAGTATTGGATTTACCCCAAACATTCGAAATTGAGTTTTCAACGGATCTTCACGTTTTAGAGTCCCCTGATCCCAAAAAACATATTTTTTTTATTGGTCTGTCTGTCTGTGTGTGTGTCTGTGTGTCTGTGTGTGTGTCTGTGAACAGAATATCTCAAAAACGAAAAGAGGTATGGCATTGAAACTTCATATATAAGTTTTGTGTACTATGTAGATGAGACAGCAAGCTCTTGAAGAAAATCGCATAACCGGAAGTAGGTGTTTACTCTTGTGATTTTTCAGTTTTTTTCGATTTTTTCAAAAACGGCTAAAACGATTTTTTTTAAACTTTACATTTTTATTACATTTTTAATGTGTATTGATGTGAGATAAGTGATTTTCCAGTTGAATACTTCTAAAGTGGGTTTCTTTTGTTTTTTTTTCTATTTTTTTTTAACTCCTATTTTAAATAAAACACCCGGTATATTATTACATTTTCGAATTCACCTTAAAATTCCAGAGAAAATTTGTCTCTTCAACTAACGCTCTATTTTGTACCGTTTTTGTAGAATTTGTAATTTTTGAACATTTTTGAAAAATTTTTAAAAATTAAAAATGAAATTTTTGACTAATTATAAGATCACTGTAAAAGGAAGTTGTGTGAGTGTATCACACCAGATTTTTTTTATCCGATTTTATTGATGATGATGATGATTCCATGTTAAAAAATCTGGTGTGATACACTCACACAACTTCCTTTTACAGTGATCTTATAATTAGTCAAAAATTTTATTTTTAATTTTTAACCATTTGTTAAAAATTTTCAAAAATTACAAATTCTACAAAAACGGTACAAAATAGAGCGTTAGTTGAAAAGACAAATTTTCTCTAGAATTTTAAGGTAAATTCAAAAATGTAATAATATACCGGGTGTTTTATTTAAAATAGGAGTTAATAAAAAACATAGAAAAAAAACAAAAGAAACCCACTTTAGAAGTATTCAACTGGAAAATCACCTATCTCACATCAATACACATTAAAAATGTAAGAAAAATGTAAAGTTTAAAAAAAATTGTTAGAGCCGTTTTTGAAAAAATCGAAAAAAACTAAAAAATCACAAGAGTAAACACCTACTTCCGGTTATGCGATTTTCTTCAAAAGCTTGCTGTCTTATCTACATAGTACACAAAACTTATATATGAAGTTTCAATGCCATACCTCTTTTCGTTTTTGAGATATTCTGTTCACAGACACACAGACAGACAGACACACAGACACACAGACAGACAGACCAATGAAAAAAAATATGTTTTTTGGGATCAGGGGACTCTAAAACGTGAAGATCTGTTGAAAACTCAATTTCAAATTTTTGGGGTGAATCCAATACTTCCTTTATAGTAGTAAAAGGAAGTAAAAAGAAATTTGTCACGAGTTCAAATTAAGAAACTTTAACATTCAAAATTGACACAAAACCATAATTTTGAAAAAGTTCTACCAACACGAGGTATAAAAATTTCCTAGCGTTTTAATTACATATCTACCAACATTAGAACACTTTGACAGTTATTATAGAAAAAAACGTACTTTATATTGCTAGTAGGGCCTCGGAACGCCCGAAAACATTACGGCGCCGACATAGTTTCACTAAGAGTATAACGCGTCTCGTGCGCATGCGTGAGAATTCGAACTCCGCCTTTAGAAGCGATTTTTAAACTTGACCACTTCCCCATTGGGCGGACGACGCCGCCCCGCTTGCGCACATCACCATTATACCTTGAAGAGTTGGTTGTCTGTCTCACTTCCTTTGTGAGTTTCCCACTCATAGCCGCTAGCAATATAGTAAATAAAGGGTGTTATTTTAGAGGGATACAACTTTAAATTGAAATAAAACACAGAAAGATGTTTTTAATATCCATAAAATTGGCTTTATCTGAAAGATAATTTTATGGCATTTATGTTTGAATATGATTTCGGGCATGTGGTCACCGCGATTGGCGTATACATGACGTAATCTGAAGGTCCAATTTTCACACACTCTTTTCGCAGTAAATCAGGCTGCATTTCATTTCTGCAATAACGCGTCGAATTTTGGCTTTCAAGTGCTCAATTGTTTCCGGTTTATCGGCATAGACATGCGACTTTACATATCCTCAAAGAAAATAATCTAACGGCGTCAAATCGCACGAAAGAGGTGGCCAGTTAACAGATCCACAAAATGGATCCACGAAATGGATCTGTTAACTGGCCACCTCTTTCGTGTGATTTGACGCCGTTAGATTATTTTCTTTGAGGATATGTAAAGTCGCATGTCTACGTCGATAAACCGGAAACAATTGAGCACTTGGAAGCCAACATTCGACGCGTTATTGTCGTAATACAGCCTGATTTACTGCGAAGAGTGTGTAAAAATTGGACCTTCAGATTACGTCATGTATACGAGTTAGCATGCCTAGACTAGCTTACACTGCTAAGATAGGACATATCTGTAGATAATTATAATAAGCCTTTGTATGTGCATATTCCGATTACTTTCAGCTGCAGCTTTTAGAAGTTAGTTCTGCATTCGTTCCCATTATATTAAAACGATTGTAAGCTCCGTATTTTTTGCTTTTTATAAATAAAGTTACAATTTTTAAAAAGTGTTTTCCACTTAAAGAAAACTTAACTGGCGCAGTCGCTGTAGGATGGAAAAAGGGCTCTAGTGAGATTTTTCGAAAATCAAAAATTAAACTTCAGCTCCTTGACTTTCCAAAGTCTTAATTTGCCACCGCCTTTGAAGTTCCGATTCCTGTCTGGAGGACAAGCATCGCCGAAGGAAGAAAGTCGACTTCATTTAGAAAAATCACAACTAGGACCAACACCGCTGTTCGAGTGGGACAAACATCGCCCCGGTTAACAGCAACGCTGGTTCCAGTTTCCCAGTCTATTGAAGACACCCAGTCTATTGGAGACACCCAGTCTATTGGAGACACCTAGACGATTCCACCCGCTTCAAAGGATCGTCAAGAAAATATGTTTATGTGAGTAAAATTTAGTTCTAAGTAACGCTCGCCTTTGAGAGCAACAGTGTCAAAATAATAATTTAGTTTTAAGCAAGTAACTGGCATAATTAATCGATGTAATTTCCTACTTCGATAGACGAATAGGTAGCACGATTATTATCCACTTACCAATTGCAACCCTTAAACAATAATAATAAATATTATAGTCCCGTGTCGATCGTACGTCATTAGGTTGCCTAAAAGGGTGTAAATATACCTTTTAACGACAGTCGACGCAATAAAACAATACATTTTACAAGATTTTTATCTAAGCATTGTTATATCGAGTAGCGATTAACATTTAATGCCGATAAAGATTTATTAGACACGCTGTGGATTCAACAAGCACACGAACCCGCAGTGCACTAGTTTAAGTTAAAATTATACATGATAGGTACACAATAATTTTAAGTTTATGTCCGAAAGCGATAGGACATCCGAGAGTGAATCTAGTGAAAGTGAAAACGAGGGAACTCAACCTCAAATTCAAATAAATAGAAGAACAATTTTAAGACCTCCTCGACTAAATTACGAAATGGCTATGCAACAACAGCAGCCAATTCCCCAAGCGCAAGTTCAACAAGTTCCACCCTTTGCGGGATATCCAGTAGGTTTTCACACTAGCCTATTGAACGAGATTCCGCAATATAATGGAAACCCTTCAGAGCTTTCTGAATATATCAGAGCTGTTGAAGACATTGTAAACCAATTTCAACAAGAAGACGCTAATGCGTACATACATAAATTACTATTGTCATCAGCACGTAATCGACTGAAAGGCGCAGCCCTAGAAGTTGTAGCCGGACAAGTTTATAACTCATGGAATGAACTGAAACAAACCCTAATTAGTAACTTTGGAGATCAAAGATCCGAACTTAGAATTCGTATTGATCTTACTCGAATGAGACAATCGCCAAAGGAATCACCCATTGATTTCTACAATAGGATTAGGTCACTTTTGGCTATTCTCAACTCAAAAATTTCGCTAGGACCGGAAGTACAAGTTATTAAAAATTACAAACTAGAAGATTCAAAATCGTTAGCCCTAAAAACCTATATTGGAGGACTTTTAGAACCCCTAGGCAGTTTTCTTCGTAGTAGAGCTCCTCAAAACCTTGAGACGGCCCTAACGTATGTAAAAGAGGAATTAGATATTCGGTATTTTCAAAAAATTAGTCACAACTACCCGCAACAAAGATTAACACCTGTAAATCAAACATTTCAGAACAGAACCTTCCAACCAAAACAAAATTTTATACCACCTTCCCAAAATCATCAATACCCTTTTAATCACAACCCTAATGCTATGTTTCGCCAACAAAATCAAGTTACTCAATTCAGACAAAATTTTAACCCCAATCTACCACCTCGACAGTTTGGGATGAATCCTAATTTTGGAAATCCAAGATTCGGAGGACCTAGTCAAAATGCTTTTGCCCCTAAACGAAATTTTGTACCCCAAAATCGCCCAGAACCTATGGATACAAGTACGATAAAGAAAAGACCGGCCTCACATCAAGGTCAACGTACCAATCCACCCCAAAGACCTTTTTACCCAAACTTCAATCAGAATCAACGTACTAATTACATCCAACAAAGTTCTCAACCCAGAAACTTTCACTGTGAAGAACTAAATCATGCAGATGTTTCTTTTGAGAGCGAGCTAGATCCAAATTTCGGCTACATTCCAGAAAATACAACCGATTATTCTCAAAACGAACTAGGATACACTAATGCCGACGAATACAATAACTTCCCAGATATGTTATCCGAACAAGCAGATGACGCAAACGAACAAACACTCAATGTAAATTTCCCAACATATGACGCAAATTTTCCAATATGTGCCTCGGAGAACAGCTTGAATCCTTTTTGATAAATCCAAAATCTTCTCTACCATTCATCATTATCCCAAAAACGAACGAAAAACTTTTAATAGACACTGGCAGTTCCAAAACAATATTATCCCCCGAATTTGTTTACCAGCATTTTCCAGAATCCATTTACGAACACCCATTCGAAATTATAACTTCACATGGCAAAACAAACCATCAATATGTAGCAGAAATTCCTTTACCTAGTCTTTTTAATGAAGAAGGAGATCATTTAGTTTATCTTTATATCTTCCACCCAGAATACGTAGGTCTAATTGGTTCGGACTTACTAGCAAAATTGCCCGCGAACATTGACTACCGTTGGAATCACTTACAAACTGAAAAAACGGTAATTCCTTTTTATTTTAACGAAACCCAAACAGAAAAAGAAATACAAAAACAAAATTGCTCCGGAAACTTTTCGGAAATCACTAAAAATACATTAGTAGCACATACTATACCCCCAAGGACAGAACAAGTGATAAAAATACCTGCAGTAGGTAAAAATGGTAATAAAATTGCACCCAAGCTTAACTTTACAAATGATTTGGCTATGCCGTCTGCTTTAGTCCGCTTACACAACAACTATTTTTGTACCACTGTTATTAATACGTCAGACGAACCACAACTTTTGACAATTAATAATCCACTTTATTTGGAAGATTATATAGAAACTAACGATAATGACAATATTCAAATTAATAACCATAATGTCGAACATATTAATCAAAATTCCCATAAACATCATACAAAGAAATTACTTTTGCAAAATTTAAAAGATAATTTACGAACAGATCATCTAAACGCTGAAGAGAATTCCCTACTAACAAATTTATGTCACGAGTATAAAGAAATTTTTTATCATCCAGAGATACCCTTATCGTCAACAAATTTAACGAAACATCACATTAGAACAAAGAACGAAATTCCCATTTTTTCCAAAACGTACCGCTATCCTCACGTGCACCGTGAAGAGGTCAAAAATCAAATAGGCAAAATGTTAGAGGACGACATTATTGAAACCTCCAAAAGTCCGTATAATTTCCCGATTTGGATAGTACCCAAAAAGCTGGACGCCTCCGGAAATAGGAAATAGCGAATAGTTATCGATTACCGTAAGCTAAATGAGAATACAATTGAAGATAAGTTCCCCATTCCCAACATAGAAACAGTGCTAGATAATTTAGGTCGTGCTAACTATTTTTCAACGTTAGACTTAGCTTCTGGTTTCCACCAGATCGAGATTGAAGACAAAGATCGTGAAAAGACCGCTTTTTCTACAGAAGAGGGACACTTTCAATTCAAACGCTTACCCTTCGGTTTAAAAAATGCCCCAGCTGCCTTCCAACGAATGATAAATACCGCCCTTACAGGTCTCACCCCCTACACAATGTCTTGTTTACCTAGACGACGTAATTGTCTATTCAAATTCCTTAACAGAACACATTTCACGACTAAAAAGCATTTTCGAGAGATGCCGTGTTACAAATCTAAAAATTCAGTTGGATAAATCCGAATTCTTGCACAAGTCAGTAAAATACCTCGGACACATAATAACACCAAACGGAATACGACCGGACCCTTCGAAAATACAAGCAATTCAAAACTTTCCTTTACCGAAATCAAAAACTGAAATCAAGAGCTATTTAGGACTATTGGGTTACTATCGAAAATTTATTAAGGATTTTGCCAAGATAACCAAACCCTTAACTCAATGTTTGAAAAAGAATAACCATGTTCACCATACCCCCGACTTTATAAAAGCTTTTAACCATACTAAAACAATTCTTACTAATGAACCAGTTTTACAATACCCGGACTTCACAAAAACATTTGAACTTACTACAGACGCATCTAAATTTGCATTAGGAGCCGTTCTGTCTCAAAATCAGAAACCAATTTGTTACGCTTCGAGAACCTTAAATGAAACGGAACAAAAATACTCAACAATCGAGCGAGAACTTTTAGCAATCATTTGGGCAACTAAACAATTTCGCCCGTACCTATTTGGAATTAAATTTACACTTTTTACTGATCACAGACCCTTAGTGTGGCTACGGAACCTTAAGGAACCGAATTCTAAATTAACGCGTTGGTCATTAAAGCTGGAAGAATTTGATTTTGAAATTAAGTATCTTCCCGGAAAAATAAACAAAGTAGCATACGCTCTCTCTCGTATTGAAATTCACCCCCTAACCGTAACAGATGAAATCATGAACGACATAGACAATATTCTGCAAAATTCTGACAGAATTGATACCCCAGAACCCAATATCGATAATTGTAGCGTAGTGCCAAATAGACCGGACACGCCCAACCTCACTGACCTCTTTGACATCCCTACTATTAACATTGATACACAAAATGACGAAAACACATCACAACAAAATATCCAAAATCCGCAAATATCAGAATCAGATACAGTACACACGCAAGAAGAATCGACCCCTGCTATACCCATAAGTGGAAAACCCCTTCAATATTTTCCACACCAAATTGAATTCATATTGACACCCCTACCAAAACGAATAAAGACAACAAATATCGACGGAAACCAATCGATACAAATTTATATCAATCAATTCAACAAGCATGATAAATTTAATGAATTATTAATCGAACATTTTTTGCCTAAAATGAACTACCATTGTTACTTTCCCACGGACGATTTATACAAAGAATTTTCTAACTACATTATTTCAATATCTAATAATAATACCCCCAAATTTTTTAGATGCACCACCCAAGTTACATACATTTTAGATAAAGATGAAAGAATCAGCCAAATTCAAAATTATCACGAAAATAAAAGTAATCACAGAGGAATTCCGGAAACCATTGAACACTTAAAACGAAAGTATTTCTGGAAAGGAATCGCCAACGATATTAAAAATTATATAGATAATTGCCAAAATTGCAAGAAACAAAAGTACAATAGACAACCAATAAAGCAACCTTTAAATTTAACGCCTACTCAGAATCGACCACTCCATACTTTGCACGCAGATATATTTCAGATAGGAGGACAAAAATACCTTACTATAATAGATGCTTTCTCAAAATTCGCCCAAGCATACCATTTAGAGTCAAGTAATCTTATAGACGTAACAGAAAAAATATTTAACTTCATAACTACTTTTACCGCACGAGACACTCTAGTCGTCGATGGCGAATTCAATAAACAACCTCTAAAAAGTTTTGTAGATCTACATAAAATTAAGTTACATGTAACAACCCCTTACAATCACCAATCGAACTCTGTAGTAGAACGACTTCATTCCACAATTCTCGAACACTATCGATTACTCGAAAACATACCCGAAACTAAAAAGATTCAATATTGTATGTCAGCCTACAATCATTCCATTCACTCGAATTTAAATTATACTCCTTTTGAAATTTTATTCGGTCACACGGAGAGCCGAAACCCCTTCGATCTTGAATATAATAAAACCTTTTATGAAAACTATGTCACCGACCATAAGGAAAAAATGAAACACCTATACAATGACCTCCAAGACAAACAAAACCAAACAAAAGAAAAACGAAACGACAGAATTAACAAACCCCGTAAAACGCATACCTTTAAAGTAAACGACCAGGTATATGTCAAAACAAATTCTCGAAATAAAAAAGAACCACGTTTTGCAGGACCGTACGTAATAGAAAAAGTGCATGAACACGACACTTACGATCTGCGAAATAAACCCAACCATACGACAATTAAAAGACACGCTAATGACCTGATACCATTTTCAGGAAACTCACCCTCTTCGCCCTCACCTGGACTTTCGTCTACAGTGACGTGACAATTCAACAATTGCGCGACAACCCTGGGTTATATCCCCTAACCAAAGGAAGAGCTCTTATGAAAGAAAGCTCATGGACTCCAATAAAAACTATAGATTACTCCCTACTAGTATATAATTACGATACGCTTAAAGATAACCTGCTTAATACTATTGCTTTGCTTAAAAATAAACAATTTACGCTTTATACTCTCTCCACCACTCATGAAGTCACTTTCAATTATGAAAACCAGTTATTACTAATACAACAATATTTAGATAAATCGGATCAACTAATCAAACAATTATTTCCCGAAATTCATATTAAAACCAGATCCAAAAGAGCGATAATAGACGGACTTGGCGACATAATAAAATTTATCACTGGTAACCTTAATGCAGAAGATGGCAGACGATATGACGAACTTATCAGTAAATTAATTAAATCCTCAGACACCCAAAAAACTGTTTTACAAGAACAAGCACAAATCCTAAACGACACAATCAATACCTTCAATACAAATATTAAAAATCTTGCAAAAAATCAAGAACTCTTGAATGAAAATTTAAATAAAATAATCCTTAACACCAAAATAGATAATGATCAAATTTTAGGCACACTTTCTACTTATGCCATTCTTGATCAGTCAATTCAATCCTTGGAATTATTCAGTTTAACTTGTACAGACCTAGAAACCTCCCTGACTTTCGCCCACAACCAACAATTACATTTGTCTTTAATTGACATTGATGATCTCTTATCTGCTTTAGAACTCATATCGAAAAACCTATTTGAATTACAAACAACCATTAAAAGGACTTTAAAATGACCTTACCCCGTTAAACCTGGAAACTTACATTTATATGAATCTTTAATCGAAATTAAAGCCTACCAAAAAAACACTACATTTACTTTCATATACGAAATCCCTCTCATAAAGTCATTCTCGGAATATCAATATATCAAATTAATCCCGTTTCCTGCCTTCAATAATGAGTATTTTCAAATGATCATACCGACTTATAATACTCTCCTTTTTAATACCGAATTTAGCATTCCCGTTGGTAATAACCGTTGTAAACAAATTGCTGTTTCTCACTATTTTTGCTCACAAGACAACCACTTTACAATACCTAATTCCAAACTATGTGAAACCCAGTTATTAATCTTCAAAAGCAATCAAACCTGTCAACCGTTTATTTTCCATTTATACTCTACCAAAATAATAAAGTTAAATCCATCTACGTGGATCGTCAGTTCTCCTAATGACACTATTATCGACATAAAGTGCACTAATTCCTTAAGCAGGAAAACCGCTATTGGGTCAATACTAATTCACGTTACAAACGATTGTTCCGTTTTGATAAACCAAAATGAACTTTTAACCACTTTCGAATCATCTTCTACAGAAGAAAAACAAATTCAAATTTCATCCATTGGCAAATTACAAATTACTGCTTCAACCCAAACCGATATAGCTAAAATCGACTTGGCACCTATTAACGTTCATAGTCTCATTCAGAGTCAAACAAAATTAACAAATGAAATATCGACACTGCAAAATATCGATTCCATTAGTTACAAACATATGAGTTATAGTTCTTTAATTATTGTTCTTATTATATTAATAATTACTATATGTACAGTCATTTACGTCTACTGTAAGCGAATATCGATCGCTCAGAAATTACTTAGAATACTGCCCTTAAGACAGCAAATAAATGATAATAATATTGAACTCGATCCAATACCATTGGTACATTGTAAATCCACTTCGGATAATTGAGTTCACTTTATATGTATATAGAATATTATATTTTAAAATATAATATTCCCTCTGATAATGGAGGAGTTACCATGCCTAGACTAGCTTACACTGCTAAGATAGGACATATCTGTAGATAAGTTATAATAAGCCTTTGTATGTGCATATTCCGATTACTTTCAGCTGCAGCTTTTAGAAGTTAGTTCTGCATTCGCTCCCATTATATTAAGACGATTGTAAGCTCCGTATTTTTTGCTTTTTATAAATAAAGTTACAATTTTTAAAAAGTGTTTTCCACGTGAAGAAAACTTAACTTACCCCAATCGCGGCGGTCACATGCCCGAAATCATATTCAAAAATATTCTGCCTACGGCAAATTTATTTACAAACATTTTGATTATAAGACACCAGTATAAACATAGAAAAAACTTAAGGTTGACCATCCTCATGACACTAGAACGAAAATAAAATATAAAAACGAAATTAGTAGAATTCACAAGACCATTGGTCAAAAATCTGTAAATGTTTTAGGACTGAAAATGTTTAATATATTAGAAATAAATCCCATAAACTAACTTAAATAATCACTAAACACGGATTATGAAACAAGACAGAGTACTTATGTTATCACATATAGAAAAATTACTTTAAACACCAAAGTAGCCCAAATTTTACAGATTACAATTATTATATTTCTATAGTAATTACTTCGATATAATTGATTTTGTAGAATTACCATTGGATTTGAGTTATTTATTAAGATTTAATGTTTATGTAAAAATGGTAGCAGGTTACATTGAATGTAAGTAAATTGCTCACGCACAAGCTATGGTTTTGTGAATGCCTTACTTGTACGAAATCAAATATTTATTGAAATAATTAATAAGTAGTAAAGCTAGATAATAAAAACTTCAAATAGTAAATATAATAACAATCCAATTACTATGTATAACTTATTTACAGTTATTCAAATAAACCTTATTATTATTATTATTATTATTATTATTATTATTATTATTATTATTATTATTATTTATCAGTAGGTACTTTTCACAAGAAAGGAAGTAATAAAGAATCTGAGAATATTATAGAAGAATTAGCATAAACGTCATCTATGAGCAGACTGTATGAACAAATACTAAAATCAAGAATGGAGAAACAGCTAAAAGTATCAGAAGAATAAACTGGTTTCAGACTGGGGAGGCCTTCTATCGATAACGAGACAACAACACCTGATATTTATATATTTTAAAAAAAGCTTATGACAGTGTCCTATTCTCTGGAGTTGTAAACTGTGCATATTAACACCCCTAATTGCCCCATTAACCGTGTATCAATTTTCTAGGTATAAGTACATATAAATTCTGGAACGCTAGATGCCTTGCTAACATCAAAGATACAGAAACTTGAAGCTAAAGCTTCTTAGAGAATGTTTCTAGCACATAAAACAAAACAAAGTGTAATAGACGTTTGTCTAAGCATCTTATGTGATGGATATTCCATTCGCCATTACATATACTGCTGGTAAATTTACCAGACATCGAGGAACTGCTAGAATTGTTTCGCGGGAGTTGTAAATTGTACATATTAACATCTCTAATTGCCCCATGCGCAGTGTAATAATTTTCTAGTTATAAATATAAATTCTGGAAAGCTATAATAACCTCTAGACGACGTGCTAACATCAAAGATACAGAAACTTGAAGCCAAAGATTCTTAGAGAGCGTTTTTAGCACATAAAGTACAACAGAGTGCAATATATTTTTGCCTGAGCATCTTCTGTGATGGATTTTACATTCGCCATTACATATCCTTCTGGTAAATTTATCAGACATCGAGGAACTGTTTCACGGGAGTTGTAAATTGTGCATATTAACACTCCTAAATGCTCCATGCACAGTGTATCAATTTCCTAGGTATAAATATAAATTCTGGAATGGTATAATAACCTCAGGCCGACATGCTAACATCAAAGATACAGAACTTTGAAGCTAAAGCTTCTTAGAGAGTGTTTTTAGTACATAAAATACAACAGAGTGCCATAGACATTTGGCTGAGCACCTTCTGTGATGGATTTTCAATTTGCCATTACACATCCCTCTGTGAAATTTACCAGACATCGGAGAACTGCTAAAACTGTTTCCAGGTTGTTGTTTATTGTACATATTAACACCCCTAATTTTCCTAGGTAATATGTATCAATTCGTATATGTGTATCAATACAAATTCCGGAACGCTACCGTTAGGCCAGTGGTTCCCAAACTTATTTGGCTACCGCCCCCTTTTCAGAAAAAAAATTACTCAGCGCCCCCTGGAAATCTACATTCTTTAAGCGAACAAACAGAAAGAGTTGAGTTCGAGCATGCAACGAGTGTAGACGTTCCAGTCCGGCCCAGCGAATTCCCGGCAATTGGTGCTATCCTAAAATATTATTTTCGTGCTCGGCTTTTAACTTACTACAGCATGCCATTTACACAATCCCAACAAAAAGATGTTAAAGACATTGTGGACGAATCGATAAGTGTTGCTTTTGGGGACGATTGGATAAAGAGCCTTGTCGTTAAAGTGAGTGAACTCATAAAGCAAGAAATCTCGAAGAAGCTTATGGAGCATGATAAGCAACTAGAAGAACTTCGGCAGCATCTGGATGGTGTCAAAAAGAAAAACATACAGCTTGAAATTAAACATGATGACCTTGAACAATACACAAGGAGAAACAGTATCAGGATCTTTGGGCTACCCGAAACCAATGGGGAAGATGTAGAACGAAAAGTGATTGCGTTATGTAAGGATAAACTGGGTGTAGAAGTTAAGGAAAGCTATGTCGACAGATGCCATAGAATTGGCCCCAAAAAAGATGGGATAAACCGCGCAGTTATTCTCAAATTCACGTCGTACCGCTACAAATACATGGTATTTTCCAACAAGAGAAAGCTCAAAGGGCAAAAAATCGTTATTAGAGAAGACCTTACTAGAACAAGGCAGTTACTTTTCACGGCATGTAAGGAAACGTATGATGTAAAAAGTATCTGGACATCGGATGGAACAATTTATGTTTCGGTAAATGGGCGCAAATTTCAAATTAAATCCTACGATGACCTGCAGAAGATAAGTAATCAAACCGAGGTCATTACATCTAAAATTTCAACGCCAAGGGATCGTCTGGTGCGCTAGATAAGTGAACGTCCTTACTTTGTTACCTGAAAGGTTAAAACTTTATTTTGTTTATGTTTGCATTTTTGTATATAAATAAATACTTAATCGAGTTAGGTTTTAATTTAATTTCTAAATTACAGTTTTTTTTATATATATATACTTATTAATAGTTTTCTGTTGAGATATGAAGGTTAAAAAGTTTAAAATTTCTCATATCAATGCTTGCTCACTAGTACCTAATTTAAATGATTTGATGGAATATATAAATAATAATAACCCAGATATATTGGCAGTCAGTGAAACTTGGCTTACTCCAAACATTAGTGATAATCTTGTGCAGATACCTCAATATAACTTATTACGTAAAGATAGAAATCACAAAAGAGGTGGTGGTGTTGCATTGTATGTAGCCAAAAATTTAAAGGCTATTGTTATTGACACATCTGATGCCATAGAGCAGTTATGGGTTAAAATAAGTATTGGTAAATACTGTTTTGCGATTGGGGTTGTATACAGACCACCTAATACGGACTATAGTAACTTTATCAACGCATTTGATAATATCCTATCGTTGTTGGTACCTGAATTCGACGAAGTGCTTTGTACTGGTGATTTCAATGTAAATTTATATAACAGTAATGAAACAAAAAGCGTGCAGTTAGAATCGGTCCTTGAGGGATATAACTTAAATCAAATAATAGATGCTCCAACGCGGGGTGCATCCCTTTTAGATCTAATTATAACTTCGGTTAAAAATCAAATAGTGGAAACAAGTACGACTGATCTAAATTTTTCAGATCATCTTTTAGTGTCCTGCAGCCTCTCACTAGAAAACCAGATTCCTGTGACCCATCTGAGAACTCACCGCTCTTTCAAGAATTTTGATATTACAGCTTTCACAAGGGATCTTGAATTAAGTTCAATGCATCAAATATTTTATATGAACGATATTAATGACAAGGTGAGTCATATTACTAATATCATCAAATTAACTATTGATAAACATGCCCCTTTCGTAACTTCTAAATTTACTAAAAGGTATTCTCCCTGGTTGACAGAAAATATCAAAATATTAATCTCCCTCAGAGATAAGGCACTTACTAAGTTCAGAAAAAGTCGCACGGAGGAGAATTGGAACTATTATAAACAACTTCGTAACTATACTAATTTAGCTGTCAAAAATGAGAAAAGAGCATTTGTTCAGTATGAACTGAAAAATAAAGGAGGCAAAGAACTGTGGAAAAAATTAAATACATTTAACATACATGCTAAACCGAAAACCGAAATTCCAATGTCACTTAGAAATCCTGATGAAATAAACAATTTCTTTGTCAATTCTGTTCCGCAAACTAATAACGATAATTTAAAAGTTTTGGATTTTTATAGTAATAACAAATTCTGCGACAATAGTTTCAATTTTAAGCAAGTTGATGAGGTTGTGGTGTATAATGCTATCAAAGCGATCAAAACAAATGCTACTGGGGCAGATGGTTTAAACGTAAACATAATTAAACTCTGTTGCCCGCACGTAATACCGTTTTTTTGCCATATTATAAACTGTTGTTTATTAGAAGGAGTATTTCCTGAAATTTGGAAAAAGGCGATCGTACCACCGGTGCCAAAGGTTAAAGCACCTGAAGATTTTAAACACCTTCGCCCCATCAGCATCTTATCAACAGCTTCCAAGATTCTGGAAAGAGTGGTAAGTGATCAGATTAGGAATTATCTTGAAAATAATAATGTATTACCTGGCACACAGTCCGGTTTTCGACCGAGTCACAGCTGCTCCACGTCGTTGCTGGACATCACTGATGATATTCTAAATAACACTGATCAGCATGAATTAACTTTGCTTGTGTGCCTGGACTACAGTAAAGCGTTTGACACGCTTAATCACACCACGCTTTTGTCTGTCTTAAAATACATAGGCTTTGAGTCAGTGCCAATAAGACTTTTTCAAAGCTACCTTGGTAATAGAACTCAAATTGTTAAAGTTGCTGATGATATGTCAACAGCATTGCCGGTAGAAGCAGGTGTACCTCAAGGTTCCATATTAGGGCCATTGTTGTATACTATTTACACGTTAAATTTGAGTAAAGTTCTGAAATTTTGTAGATGTCATCAATACGCTGATGACACCCAAATTTATATATCTTTTAAGCCTAGTGAAGTACAGCTTGCCTGTCAACGTCTTAATGAAGACCTTGTAAATATTGTCAATCAGTCTTATGAACACTCACTAATTATCAATGCTTCTAAAACTACTGCAACTTTATATGGACCAAAGTACTTAAAACAATCAGTCCTACCTGACATTTCTATTGTGGTCGATGGTAGTCCAGTTGAACTAGTTGACACAATTAATAATCTTGGTCTTACAATTGACAATGAATTATATTTTACACAACATGTATCAAAATTACTTAAATCTGCTTATGCAAGTTTAAAAGTTTTGTTCCCTCACAGGCATTTACTAGATACTGAAATTAAAGCTATGCTATGCGAATCACTTGTACTATCTCGTTTGAGTTTTTGTGATGTTGTATATGGACCTTGTTTAAGTGTAGTGGATAAAAATAGACTACAACGGGTGCAAAACTCCTGCCTTAGGTTCATATTCGGCATACGCAAATACATGAGAATTTCTCACAAACTTAATGATGTGAACTGGTTAAACATGCACAATAGGCGTTTACACCATTCTGCTAGCTTGTTTCATAAAATCATCAGTACAGGGTACCCAAAATATTTGTCTAGGAAAATTACTTATAGATCCGATGTTCACAATGTCAATGTTCGGTCTAGGGGTCTGTTGACAACTCCAAGGCACAATACTGAAAAATTTAAATCTGCTTTTAAATACCAAATATGCTTAATTTACAATAAAATTCCCAAAGAATATAGTGCTTTGAGCATCAAAACCTTTAAACAACGGTACAAACGATTTCTGTTCACCTTACAGTCGCAATAATAGTTTTTCCATAATTTTCCTTTTTTATAAGTAACTGATTAGCCTTCATATCTTATTATAGTAACAAACTTTTACATGTGTTGGACTCAACTACGTGGAAATCCTTGTGAAATTTATTTAAGAACAACTAGGTTAAGTGGAAGAGCAGCATTTGTTGAACTTCGCCTAGCGATTTTCCCTAATACGGTACACTATGCATAAATTTTGTTAAATTTTGTTATCTTAGTTTATATATTAATATACTTAATAAGCTATTTTGTTTCTCTTGTTTTAATTTTCTATATTTTTAAATTTTACAATGTCTGTATGGGGAAAATAAAGACAATTTATTATTATTATTATTATTATTATATTGTAGTGGTAGCTTCTTGATCCTGATAATTATCTGTAAGAGTATTTCTAGGTAAGAAATTATTTTGAAAGAAAAGTACAAGGAAAATTTATACATTAAAAGTACAACATAAATATTTGAGAATTGTTTAAAGAATGATACATTAGATACAGTTACTGTTAAATTGTGAATAGTTTATTAAAAAGGTTCGAGCATATAAGTTGATTTAGTTGGGATAGTTGTTTGGTAACATCAGAACTTAGATTTTAATTTGTTGGTATTAACTGACAATCGGAATAACTAAAGTGAAAGCCGAACTCAAATAATTATCTGAAAAAGTCAATCATGAAATGTTATAATAAAATATACCATATAGAAATTTTGTATAAATTTTTATTGCTAGCGAAAATGATATTATTAAAATAAACAAATCTTTTATGAATTTGTAACCTGTATTTTGAGTAAAAGCAAATTTGAATAATAAAAACCCTTTATTATAATGGCATTTACTTTTTGGATGGTGTTTTAAAGGGTATGATAAAGTAAAATTAAAGAAACAGAGAACAAACAGACTGAATAAATAAAGTAATAAATGGTATGAAGAAGAATAAGAACATTTAATAATGGTAAATAGTCTTCATGGAATAAATAAATCTGTAACTAGCATTTGGTGTGTTTATTTGAAAAATAATGTTACATTATGTTACACGACAGATGAAATATATACGAATGGTTTTTCTAAATCTTCTTATTTTCCCTTCCCTCTTTAAGCTGTCACCGCCCCCTTATTTTTATTCACCGCCCCCTAAATGCACCCGAGACTACTATCGCCCCCCTGGATCATTCTAGCGCCCCCCAAGGGGCGATATCGCCCACTTTGAAAATTACTGCTCTATACAAACATTTAACATCAAAGAAACAGAACATTAAAGATAAAGTTCCTTAGAGAGTATTAAAGTTACCACAGAGTTGATATAATTACCAGACTTCGAAAAATTGCTAGAAAGGCTACTTGGGGATTGAAAATTGTGCATATTAATACCACTAATTGCCCCATGCAATATGTATCAATTTCGTATAATTTAATACAAATTCCGGACCTGCAAAATAACCTCTAAATAAAGATTTGACATCGAAGAAACAAAATATCTATAATATAATTTTCCACTTGTCTGTGTGTCTGTGGCACAAAATAAAATCTCACGTTCCGGCTTCACAGATGTTTATATTTGTTTAAGTTTTGTTTTTCTTATCTTAGGGCTCGGCTCGGAGCTTGACCTTTCGCGTATCCTATTTCACGTGCGGAGAGCTCGCAGTTTGCTTGTAAAAGCTAAAGTTCCTTAGAGAGTATTTTTAGCACATAAAGTTAATACAGAGTGCAATAGACGTTTGCCCGAGCATCTTCTTGATATAAATACCAGGCATCCAAGAATTGCTAGAAAGGCTACTCGAGGACCATTAATTGCATTTTATTATATTTTATCCGTATTTATGGCAGCCATCTGAAATAATACAGATGTTTTACAATAGCTGGCTACTGAAATACTATGCGGAGGTCTTCATGGAATTATATTTTTCAGAATAAACACTTCCAAATGACCACATCGATAGAGAAACTTATAATGTCCTTACAGAGTGTTTTTCGTTTTGCAGTAAATTAATAAGAGCATATTTCCACACTCCCTAGCAAATAATTTTTGCATTTTCTCTAATATACTGAAATACACTTACCAAGTAATTCTTTCCATATCTGACATTACGCACATTATTAGCCAGTCTTATAAAGGTCACTAATCTGATGTTAACTTTAATTCGCTGTTAAAATAAACAAAAGCGCATCAAAATTTGTTTACTAATAAATAAAATGTCATAAGCATTAATGTTTTGATGTGCTTTTGTTTATTTTAACAGCAAACTAAACTTAAAGTCAGATTAGTGGCCTTTATAAGACCGGCCGTATGTGTATTAAACATGGTGCCTGCTAGACAACCAATTAAATTTTATTGATTGTAATACTTCGAAAGCAAAACAATGTCGTAGATGCCTTGTAGAAATAATTGTCAGTGTTCTACAGCTAGGTTGCCTGAAAGACTTTCACCGAATGGGAGAAGATAGAATGATAGAACAAATTTTCATTTTAGAAATACAAGGAAGGAATAAAGTAAGACGATCAAGAGCAAGGTAGAAAGAACAAGTACGCAAGGCTGCAGAGAGATTAAGAATAGAATGGAGAGATACAGATCGGCAGAAGACAGACAGAATATGGAAAGGGAATGCAAAACAATAACATAAACGACACAATTTAAACCAAATACACTGCTCCATGAAATTAAAACACCACCTTACAATTTCTTAAAAATTTTAACTTTTTTAATTTAGCTTTGTGTATACCATTCATTTTCCGTCTGAAACAACGACGAACATTTTTAATGGTGTATTTTACTTATTTTTTAACAATCAAAATTTTAAACATAAGAATAAACAAGTAACGGTAGAACTTAAATTAAACAATAATAATAATGTTAAATGTGTGAGGACATTTTCTATTTTTACGATACTAGTTCTAATTTGTGGTATTTTCTCGTTTCTGTATTTAAAATCCCGCTTGTATAGCAGCATTTTTAAACATCTGCTAGCTGACAAATATTTCTCGGCGGTAGTTTAACGCACGTGTCTTTTATCGATCCGTTTTTAGACGTGAATTTTGTTGCGACACTCGCATTGAGCCAAGTATTATTTCGCAAACCTTCTGTCTGGGATCGCGTGGCTTTGAAGGAATTTTTGAACGCTAGCTTTGAAGAAGTCAACAGGTGATCCTTCGATCCACTACGACCCTTGGCCTTCGCCGTGCAATGTCGGAACTAAGTGAAAGCGTGAATGTTCATCAGTCAAGTTTTTGGGCATTTAAGTGACGTTTTGTGTAGTTATTAGCCGAAGAGTTCCTCTTATCGTGGAGTTGGCAGCTTCAAAAAACGCCTTGTTTGGGCAGATTAATATTGTGGGAATCTCATTTGAGGCTTATTTTGGCATAATGAAGTTCCGTTTATCGTCTCGAGTGGGGTCGAGCATTGCCAGCTGAACTGAACGGCTATAAACACTGTGAAGATTCATGCCGAGACAGCGCAGCCAAGTTGTTCAGGTCTTGTACCTCCCGCCTGACAACAAGGAAGACCGCAGGGTATCACTGGCAACGATCAGTGATATGCGATCCTAGCGATTGCATCCTTCTCGTGGTGGCCCCGTTGAGACTGAACCCCGCGGATCTAGACTGGGAAGTCGGTAAACATCCCCCAAGCCCAGCTGTCGTGTCGTGGCTAAGGGTCTGCACTTGGGATAACGATGCCAGCAAAGACGAACCTCTGGTCACATCATTGCCGTTATACCATACATGGATATCTCTGCTGTAGGCATGTATTACGGGAGATATCTGTGCTGGGGATCTTGGCTTCACCACCCGAACCAAGAGGAGAAAACCTCAATAAAAATCCTAAATCTCACGGCGGGGGACCAGGCTCAAGAGATGCATGGCTGTCTAGAAGATCAGCCTTTCTGGTTCCAAAATCCCCTTTTCGAATGTGTTATGCGACCCGTGCAAAGCAGAGCACCAGCAGGTCTAGGCGCAGGGGCTTATAATATGCGTCATGAACGGAGCCTTCTGGATACCAGGCGCCCTCCAGAAGTATTTAGCCAAACCTCTTACAGTTAAATTAAATACTCACTTGTATGGATTTAACAACTGCTTTTTCACAGGGTGAAGACGACACACTGATGGAGTCATAACCGCTTCCGACCACTGATGCTCAGACTTCGGTGACCGAAACAAAAATGGAACAGTGTGCCTCTACTGCAGAGTTGACAGTCCAGACTTCCTGTCAAGGACAGTTTTCCGAGCAGAAAGAGGCCGCAACCGGAGCGGACATAGCCGATCAACGGCAATGGCAAGGCAATGGCACGGCAATGGCAGGGCAATGGCACGGCAATGGCAAGGCGATGGCACGGCAATAGCACGGCAAAGGAAAGGTAATGGCACGGCAATGGCACGGCAATGGCGCGGCAATGGCACGGCAATGGCAAAGCAATGGCACGGCAATGGCACGGCAATGGCACGGCAATGCCACGGCAATGGCACCGCAATGGCACGGCAATGGCACGGTAATGGCAAGGCAATGGCACGGCAATGGCATGGTAATGGCACGGCAATGGCAATGCAATGGCACAACAATGGCACGGATATGGCACGGCAATGGCACGGCGATAGCACGGCAATGGCACGGCAATGGCACGGCAATGGCATGGAAATGGCATAGCAATGGCATGGCAATGGCACGGCAATGGCACGGCAATGGCAAGACAATGGCACGGCAATGGCACGGCAATGACACGGCAATTGCACGGCAATGGCACGGCAATGGCAAGGCAATTTCACGGCAATGGCACGGCAATGGCACGGCAATGGCAAGACAATGGCACGGCAATGGCACGGCAATGGCAAGGCAATGGCACGGAAATAGCACAGCAATGGCACGGCAATGGCACGGCAATGGCATCGCAATGGCATGGCAATGGCATGGCAATGGCAAGGTAATGGCACGGCAATGGCACGGCAATGGCACGGCAATGGCACCGCAATGGCATGACAATGGCATGGCAATGGCACAGCAATGGCACGGCAATGGCACGGCAATAGCACGGCAATGCCACCGAAATGGCATGACAATGGTATGGCAATAGCAAGGTAATGGCACGGCAATGGCACCGCAATGGCATGACAATGGCATGGCAATGGCACAGCAATGGCACGGCAATGGCACGGCAATAGCACGGCAATGCCACCGAAATGGCATGACAATGGTATGGCAATGGCAAGGTAATGGCACGGCAATGGGACGGCAATGGCAAGGCAATGGCACCGCAATGGCATGACAATGGCACGGAAATGGCAAGACAATGGCACTGAATGGCACGGCAATGGCACCGCAATGGCATGACAATGGCACGGAAATGGCAAGGTAATGGCACGGCAATGGCACGGCAATGGCACCGCAATGGCATGACAATGGCATGGCAATGGCACAGCAATGGCAAGGCAATGGCACCGCAATGGCATGACAATGGCACGGAAATGGCAAGACAATGGCACTGAATGGCACGGCAATGGCATCGCAATGGCATGACAATGGCATGGAAATGGCAAGGTAATGGCACGGCAATGGCACGGCAATGGCAAGGCAATGGCACGGCAATGGCACGGCAATGGCACAGCAATGGCACGGCAATGGCACGGCAAAAGCACGGCAATGCCACCGAAATGGAATGACAATGGTATGGCAATGGCAAGGTAATGGCACGGCAATGAGACGGCAATGGCAAGGCAATGGCACCGCAATGGCATGACAATGGCACGGAAATGGCAAGACAATGGCACTGAATGGCACGGCAATGGCACCGCAATGGCATGACAATGGCACGGAAATGGCAAGACAATGGCACGGCAATGGCACGGCAATGGCACGGCAATGGCAAGACAATGGCACGGCAATGGCACCGCATTGGCATGACAATGGCATGGCAATGGCACGGCAATGGCACGGCAATGGCACGGCAATGGCAAGACAATGGCACGGCAATGGCACGGCAATGGCAAGGCAATTGCACGGCAATGGCGCGGCAATGGCAAGGCAATTGCACGGCAATGGCACGGCAATGGTACGGCAATGGCAAGGCAATGGCACGGCAATGGCACGGCAATGGCACGGCAATGGCACCGCAATGGCACAGCAATGGCACCGCAATGGCATGACAATGGCACGGCAATGGCACGGCAATGGCACGGCAATGGCACGGCTGTGGCAAGGCAATGGCACGGCAATGGCACGGCAATGGCACCGCAATGGCATGACAATGGCATGGCAATGGCAAGGTAATGACACGGAAATGGCACGGCAATGGCAAGGCAATAACAAGGCAATGGCACGGAAATGGCACGGCAATGGCACGTCAATGGCACGGCAATGGCACGGCAATGGCAATGCAATGGCATGACAATGGCATGGCAATGAAAAGGAAATGGCACGGCAATGGCACGGCAATGTCAAAGCAATGGCACGGCAATGGCACGGCAATGGCACGGCAATGGCACCGCAATGGCATGACAATGGCATGGCAATGGCAAGGTAATGGCACGGCAATGGCACGGCAATGGCACGGCAATGGCACAGCAATGGCACCGCAATGGCATGACAATGGCACGGCAATGGCACGGCAATGGCACGGCAATGCCACGGCAATGGCACCGTAATGGCACGGCAATGGCACGGTAATGGCAAGGCAATGGCACGGCAATGGCATGGTAATGGCACGGCAATGGCAATGCAATGGCACAACAATGGCACGGATATGGCACGGCAATGGCACGGCGATAGCACGGCAATGGCACGGCAATGGCACGGCAATGGCATGGAATTGGCATGGCAATGGCATGGCAATGGCACGGCAATGGCACGGCAATGGCAAAACAATGGCACGGCAATGGCACGGCAATGACACGGCAATTGCACGGCAATGGCACGGCAATGGCAAGGCAATTTCACGGCAATGGCACGGCAATGGCAAGACAATGGCACGGCAATGGCACGGCAATGGCAAGGCAATGGCACGGAAATAGCACAGCAATGGCACGGCAATGGCACGGCAATGGCATCGCAATGGCATGACAATGGCATGGCAATGGCAAGGTAATGGCACGGCAATGGCACGGCAATGGCACGGCAATGGCACCGCAATGGCATGACAATGGCATGGCAATGGCACAGCAATGGCACGGTAATGGCACGGCAATAGCACGGCAATGCCACCGAAATGTCATGACAATGGTATGGCAATAGCAAGGTAATGGCACGGCAATGGCACCGCAATGGCATGACAATGGCATGGCAATAGAACAGCAATGGCACGGCAATGGCACGGCAATAGCACGGCAATGCCACCGAAATGGCATGACAATGGTATGGCAATGGCAAGGTAATGGCACGGCAATGGGACGGCAATGGCAAGGCAATGGCACCGCAATGGCATGACAATGGCACGGAAATGGCAAGACAATGGCACTGAATGGCACGGCAATGGCAGCGCAATGGCATGACAATGGCACGGAAATGGCAAGGTAATGGCACGGCAATGGCACGGCAATGGCACGGCAATGGCACCGCAATGGCATGACAATGGCATGGCAATGGCACAGCAATGGCAAGGCAATGGCACCGCAATGGCATGACAATGGCACGGAAATGGCAAGACAATGGCACTGAATGGCACGGCAATGGCATTGCAATGGCATGACAATGGCATGGCAATGGCAAATTAATGGCACTGCAATGGCACGGCAATGGCAAGGCAATGGCAAGGCAATGGCACGGCAATGGCACAGCAATGGCACGGCAATGGCACGGCAATAGCACGGCAATGCCACCGAAATGGAATGACAATGGTATGGCAATGGCAAGGTAATGGCACGGCAATGAGACGGCAATGGCAAGGCAATGGGACCGCAATGGCATGACAATGGCACGGAAATGGCAAGACAATGGCACTGAATGGCACGGCAATGGCACCGCAATGGCATGACAATGGCACGGAAATGGCAAGACAATGGCACGGCAATGGCACGGCAATGGCACGGCAATGGCAAGACAATGGCACGGCAATGGCACCGCATTGGCATGACAATGGCATGGCAATGGCACGGCAATGGCACGGCAATGGCACGGCAATGGCAAGACAATGGCACGGCAATGGCACGGCAATGGCAAGGCAATTGCACGGCAATGGCGCGGCAATGGCAAGGCAATTGCACGGCAATGGCACGGCAATGGTACGGCAATGGCAAGGCAATGGCACGGCAATGGCAAGGCAATGGCACGGCAATGGCACCGCAATTGCATGACAATGGCATGGCAATGGCACGGCAATGGCACGGCAATGGCACGGCAATGGCACGGCTGTGGCAAGGCAATGGCACGGCAATGGCACGGCAATGGCACCGCAATGGCATGACAATGGCATGGCAATGGCAAGGTAATGACACGGAAATGGCATGGCAATGGCAAGGCAATAACAAGGCAATGGCACGGAAATGGCACGGCAATGGCACGTCAATGGCACGGCAATGGCACGGCAATGGCAATGCAATGGCATGACAATGGCATGGCAATGGAAAGGAAATGGCACGGCAATGGCACGGCAATGTCAAAGCAATGGCACGGCAATGGTACGGCAATGGCACGGCAATGGCACCGCAATGGCATGACAATGGCATGGCAATGGCAAGGTAATGGCACGGCAATGGCACGGCAATGGCACGGCAATGGCACAGCAATGGCACCGCAATGGCATGACAATGGCACGGCAATGGCACGGCAATGGCACGGCAATGGCACGGCAATGGAATGGGAATGACACGGTAATAGCACGGCAATGGCACGGCAATGGCATGGCAATGGCACCGCAATGGCATGACAATGGCATGGCAATGGAAAGGAAATGGCACGGCAATGGCAAGGCAATTGCACGGCAATGGCGCGGCAATGGCACGGCAATGTCAAAGCAATGGCACGGCAATGGCAAGACAATGGCACTGAATGGCACGGCAATGGCACCGCAATGGCATGACAATGGCACGGAAATGGCAAGGTAATGGCACGGCAATGGCACGGCAATGGCACCGCAATGGCATGACAATGGCATGGCAATTGCACAGCAATGGCAAGGCAATGGCACCGCAATGGCATGACAATGGCACGGAAATGGCAAGACAATGGCACTGAATGGCACGGCAATGGCACCGCAATGGCATGACAATGGCACGGAAATGGCAAGGTAATGGCACGGCAATGGCACGGTAATGGCAAGGCAATGGCACGGCAATGGCATGACAATGGCACGGAAATGGCAAGACAATGGCACTAAATGGCACGGCAATGGCACCGTAATGGCACGGCAATGGCACGGTAATGGCAAGGCAATGGCACGGCAATGGCATGGTAATGGCACGGCAATGGCAATGCAATGGCACCGCAATGGCATGACAATGGCACGGAAATGGCAAGACAATGGCACTGAATGGCACGGCAATGGCACCGTAATGGCACGGCAATGGCACGGTAATGGCAAGGCAATGGCACGGCAATGGCATGGTAATGGCACGGCAATGGCAATGCAATGGCACAACAATGGCACGGATATGGCACGGCAATGGCACGGCGATAGCACGGCAATGGCACGGCAATGGCACGGGCAATGGCATGGAAATGGCATGGCAATGGCATGGCAATGGCACGGCAATGGCACGGCAATGGCAAAACAATGGCACGGCAATGGCACGGCAATGACACGGCAATTGCACGGCAATGCACGGCAATGGCAAGGCAATTTCACGGCAATGGCACGGCAATGGCAAGACAATGGCACGGCAATGGCACGGGAAATAGCACAGCAATGGCACGGCAATGGCACGGCAATGGCATCGCAATGGCATGACAATGGCATGGCAATGGCAAGGTAATGGCACGGCAATGGCACGGCAATGGCACGGCAATGGCACCGCAATGGCATGACAATGGCATGGCAATGGCACAGCAATGGCACGGTAATGGCACGGCAATAGCACGGCAATGCCACCGAAATGGCATGACAATGGTATGGCAATAGCAAGTAATGGCACGGCAATGGCACCGCAATGGCATGACAATGGCATGGCAATGCACAGCAATGGCACGGCAATGGCACGGCAATAGCACGGCAATGCCACCGAAATGGCATGACAATGGTATGGCAATGGCAGGTAATGGCACGGCAATGGACGGCAATGGCAAGGCAATGGCACCGCAATGGCATGACAATGGCACGGAAATGGCAAGACAATGGTACTGAATGCACGGCAATGGCAGGCGCAATGGCATGACAATGCACGGAAATGGCAAGGTAATGGCACGGCAATGGCACGGCAATGGCACGCTAATGGCACCGCAATGGCATGACAATGGCATGGCAATGGCACAGCAATGGCAAGCAATGGCACCGCAATGCATGACAATGGCACGGAATGGCAAGACAATGGCACTGAATGGCACGGCAATGGCATTGCAATGGCATGACAATGGCATGGCAATGGCAAATTCATGGCACTGCAATGGCACGGCAATGGCAAGGCAATGGCAAGGCAATGGCACGGCAATGGCACAGCAATGGCACGGCAATGGCACGGCAATAGCACGGCAATGCCACCGAAATGGAATGACAATGGTATGGCAATGGCAAGGTAATGGCACGGCAATGAGACGGCAATGGCAAGGCTATGGGACCGCAATGGCATGACAATGGCACGGAAATGGCAAGACAATGGCACTGAATGGCACGGCAATGGCACCGCAATGGCATGACAATGGCACGGAAATGGCAAGACAATGGCACGGCAATGGCACGGCAATGGCACGCAATGGCAAGACAATGGCACGGCAATGGCACCGCATTGGCATGACAATGGCATGGCAATGGCACGGCAATGGCACGGCAATGGCACGGCAATGGCAAGACAATGGCACGGCAATGGCACGGCAATGGCAAGGCAATTGCACGGCAATGGCGCGGCAATGGCAAGGCAATTGCACGGCAATGGCACGGCAATGGTACGGCAATGGCAAGGCAATGGCACGGCAATGGCACGGCAATGGCACGGCAATGGCACGGCAATGGCACGGCAATGGCACGGCTGTGGCAAGGCAATGGCACGGCAATGGCACGGCAATGGCACCGCAATGGCATGACAATGGCATGGCAATGGCAAGGTAATGACACGGAAATGGCACGGCAATGGCAAGGCAATAACAAGGCAATGGCACGGAAATGGCACGGCAATGGCACGTCAATGGCACGGCAATGGCACGGCAATGGCAATGCAATGGCATGACAATGGCATGGCAATGGAAAGGAAATGGCACGGCAATGGCACGGCAATGTCAAAGCAATGGCACGGCAATGGCACGGCAATGGCACGGCAATGGCACCGCAATGGCATGACAATGGCATGGCAATGGCAAGGTAATGGCACGGCAATGGCACGGCAATGGCACGGCAATTGCACAGCAATGGCACCGCAATGGCATGACAATGGCACGGCAATTACACGGCAATGGCACGGCAATGGCACGGCAATGGCACGGCAATGGAATGGCAATGACACGGTAATAGCACGGCAATGGCACGGCAATGGCATGGCAATGGCACCGCAATGGCATGACAATGGCATGGCAATGGAAAGGAAATGGCACGGCAATGGCAAGGCAATTGCACGGCAATGGCGCGGCAATGGCACGGCAATGTCAAAGCAATGGCACGGCAATGGCAAGACAATGGCACTGAATGGCACGGCAATGGCACCGCAATGGCATGACAATGGCACGGAAATGGCAAGGTAATGGCACGGCAATGGCACGGCAATGGCACCGCAATGGCATGACAATGGCATGGCAATTGCACAGCAATGGCAAGGCAATGGCACCGCAATGGCATGACAATGGCACGGAAATGGCAAGACAATGGCACTGAATGGCACGGCAATGGCACCGCAATGGCATGACAATGGCACGGAAATGGCAAGGTAATGGCACGGCAATGGCACGGCAATGGCACCGCAATGGCATGACAATGGCATGGCAATGGCACAGCAATGGCAAGGCAATGGCACCGCAATGGCATGACAATGGCACGGAAATGGCAAGACAATGGCACTGAATGGCACGGCAATGGCATCGCAATGGCATGACAATGGCATGGAAATGGCAAGGTAATGGCACGGCAATGGCACGGCAATGGCAAGGCAATGGCACGGCAATGGCACGGCAATGGCACAGCAATGGCACGGCAATGGCACGGCAATAGCACGGCAATGCCACCGAAATGGAATGACAATGGTATGGCAATGGCAAGGTAATGGCACGGCAATGAGACGGCAATGGCAAGGCAATGGCACCGCAATGGCATGACAATGGCACGGAAATGGCAAGACAATGGCACTGAATGGCACGGCAATGGCACCGCAATGGCATGACAATGGCCCGGAAATGGCAAGACAATGGCACGGCAATGGCACGGCAATGGCAAGACAATGGCACGGCAATGGCACCGCATTGGCATGACAATGGCATGGCAATGGCACGGCAATGGCACGGCAATGGCACGGCAATGGCACGGCAATGGCAAGACAATGGCACGGCAATGGCACGGCAATGGCACGGCAATGGTACGGCAATGGCAAGGCAATGGCACGGCAATGGCACGGCAATGGCACGGCAATGGCACCGCAATGGCATGACAATGGCATGGCAATGGCACGGCAATGGCACGGCAATGGCACGGCTGTGGCAAGGCAATGGCACGGCAATGGCACGGCAATGGCACCGCAATGGCATGACAATGGCATGGCAATGGCAAGGTAATGACACGGAAATGGCACGGCAATGGCAAAGCAATAACAAGGCAATGGCACGGAAATGGCACGGCAATGGCACGTCAATGGCACGGCAATGGCACGGCAATGGCAATGGAAAGGAAATGGCACGGCAATGGCACGGCAATGTCAAAGCAATGGCACGGCAATGGCACGGCAATGGCACGGCAATGGCACCGCAATGGCATGACAATGGCATGGCAATGGCAAGGTAATGGCACGGCAATGGCACTGCAATGGCACGGCAATGGCACAGCAACGGCACCGCAATGGCATGACAATGGCACGGCAATGGCACGGCAATGGCACGGCAATGCCACGGCAATGGCACCGCAATGGCACGGCAATGGCACGGTAATGGCAAGGCAATGGCACGGCAATGGCATGGTAATGGCACGGCAATGGCAATGCAATGGCACAACAATGGCACGGATATGGCACGGCAATGGCACGGCGATAGCACGGCAATGGCACGGCAATGGCACGGCAATGGCATGGAAATGGCATGACAATGGCATGGCAATGGCACGGCAATGGCACGGCAATGGCAAGACAATGGCACGGCAATGGCACGGCAATGACACGGCAATTGCACGGCAATGGCAGGGCAATGGCAAGGCAATTTCACGGCAATGGCACGGCAATGGCAAGACAATGGCACGGCAATGGCACGGCAATGGCAAGGCAATGGCACGGAAATAGCACAGCAATGGCACGGCAATGGCACGGCAATGGCATCGCAATGGCATGACAATGGCATGGCAATGGCAAGGTAATGGCACGGCAATGGCACGGCAATGGCACGGCAATGGCACCGCAATGGCATGACAATGGCATGGCAATGGCACAGCAATGGCACGGTAATGGCACGGCAATAGCACGGCAATGCCACCGAAATGGCATGACAATGGTATGGCAATAGCAAGGTAATGGCACGGCAATGGCACCGCAATGGCATGACAATGGCATGGCAATGGCACAGCAATGGCACGGCAATGGCACGGCAATAACACGGCAATGCCACCGAAATGGCATGACAATTATATGGCAATGGCAAGGTAATGGCACGGCAATGGGACGGCAATGGCAAGGCAATGGCACCGCAATGGCATGACAATGGCACGGAAATGGCAAGACAATGGCACTGAATGGCACGGCAATGGCACCGCAATGGCATGACAATGGCACGGAAATGGCAAGGTAATGGCACGGCAATGGCACGGCAATGGCACGGCAATGGCACCGCAATGGCATGACAATGGCATGGCAATGGCACAGCAATGGCAAGGCAATGGCACCGCAATGGCATGACAATGGCACGGAAATGGCAAGACAATGGCACTGAATGGCACGGCAATGGCATTGCAATGGCATGACAATGGCATGGCAATGGCACGGCAATGGCACGGCAATAGCACGGCAATGCCACCGAAATGGAATGACAATGGTATGGCAATGGCAAGGTAATGGCACGGCAATGAGACGGCAATGGCAAGGCAATGGGACCACAATGGCATGACAATGGCACGGAAATGGCACGGCAATAGCACGGCAATGCCACCGAAATGGAATGACAATGGTATGGCAATGGCAAGGTAATGGCACGGCAATGAGACGGCAATGGCAAGGCAATGGGACCACAATGGCATGACAATGGCACGGAAATGGCAAGACAATGGCACTGAATGGCACGGCAATGGCACGGCAATGGCAAGGCAATGGCACGGCAATGGCACGGCAATGGCACAGCAATGGCACGGCAATGGCACGGCAATAGCACGGCAATGCCACCGAAATGGAATGACAATGGTATGGCAATGGCAAGGTAATGGCACGGCAATGAGACGGCAATGGCAAGGCAATGGGACCACAATGGCATGACAATGGCACGGAAATGGCAAGACAATGGCACTGAATGGCACGGCAATGGCACCGCAATGGCATGACAATGGCACGGAAATGGCAAGACAATGGCACGGCAATGGCACGGCAATGGCACGGCAATGGCAAGACAATGGCACGGCAATGGCACCGCATTGGCATGACAATGGCATGGCAATGGCACGGCAATGGCACGGCAATGGCACGGCAATGGCAAGACAATGGCACGGCAATGGCACGGCAATGGCAAGGCAATTGCACGACAATGGCGCGGCAATGGCAAGGCAATTTCACGGCAATGGCACGGCAATGGTACGACAATGGCAAGGCAATGGCACGGCAATGGCACGGCAATGGCACGGCAATGGCACCACAATGGCATGACAATGGCATGGCAATGGCACGGCAATGGCACGGCAATGGCACGGCTGTGGCAAGGCAATGGCACGGCAATGGCACGGCAATGGCACCGCAATGGCATGACAATGGCATGGCAATGGGAAGGTAATGACACGGAAATGGCACGGCATGGCAAGGCAATAACAAGGCAATGGCACGGAAATGGCACGGCAATGGCACGTCAATGGCACGGCAATGGCACGGCAATGGCAATGCAATGGCATGACAATGGCATGGCAATGGAAAGGAAATGGCACGGCAATGGCACGGCAATGTCAAAGCAATGGCACGGCAATGGCACCGCAATCGCATGACAATGGCATGGCAATGGCAAGGTAATGGCACGGCAATGGCACGGCAATGGCACGGCAATGGCACAGCAATGGCACCGCAATGGCATGACAATGGCACGGCAATGGCACGGCAATGGCACGGCAATGGAATAGCAATGACACGGTAATAGCACCGCAATGGCATGACAATGGCATGGCAATGGCACAGCAATGGCAAGGCAATGGCACCGCAATGGCATGACAATGGCACGGAAATGGCAAGACAATGGCACTGAATGGCACGGCAATGGCACCGCAATGGCATGACAATAGCACGGAAATGGCAAGGTAATGGCACGGCAATGGCACGGCAATGGCACCGCAATGGCATGACAATGGCATGGCAATGGCACAGCAATGGCAAGGCAATGGCACCGCAATGGCATGACAATGGCACGGAAATGGCAAGACAATGGCACTGAATGGCACGGCAATGGCATCGCAATGGCATGACAATGGCATGGAAATGGCAAGGTAATGGCACGGCAAAGGCACGGCAATGGCAAGGCAATGGCACGGCAATGGCACGGCAATGGCACAGCAATGGCACGGCAATGCCACCGAAATGGAATGAGAATGGTATGGCAATGGCAAGGTAATGGCACGGCAATGAGACGGCAATGGCAAGGCAATGGCACCGCAATGGCATGACAATGGCACGGAAATGGCAAGACAATGGCACTGAATGGCACGGCAATGGCACCGCAATGGCATGACAATGGCACGGAAATGGCAAGACAATGGCACTGAATGGCACGGCAATGGCACCGCAATGGCATGACAATGGCACGGAAATGGCAAGACAATGGCACGGCAATGGCACGGCAATGGCACGGCAATGGCAAGACAATGGCACGGCAATGGCACCGCATTGGCATGACAATGGCATGGCAATGGCACGGCAATGGCACGGCAATGGCACGGCAATGGCACGGCAATGGCAAGACAATGGCACGGCAATGGCACGGCAATGGCAAGGCAATTGCACGGCAATGGCGCGGCAATGGCAAGGCAATTGCACGGCAATGGCACGGCAATGGTACGGCAATGGCAAGGCAATGGCACGGCAATGGCACGGCA
The DNA here is from genome assembly GCA_940337035.1 of Agriotes lineatus. Lineage (NCBI taxonomy): Eukaryota > Metazoa > Arthropoda > Insecta > Coleoptera > Elateridae > Agriotes > Agriotes lineatus. The sequence goes on from CALNHX010007590.1 coordinate 49,969, forward strand.
ATGGCACGGCAATGGCACCGCAATGGCATGACAATGGCATGGCAATGGCACGGCAATGGCACGGCAATGGCACGGCTGTGGCAAGGCAATGGCACGGCAATGGCACGGCAATGGCACCGCAATGGCATGACAATGGCATGGCAATGGCAAGGTAATGACACGGAAATGGCACGGCAATGGCAAGGCAATAACAAGGCAATGGCACGGAAATGGCACGGCAATGGCACGTCAATGGCACGGCAATGGCACGGCAATGGCAATGCAATGGCATGACAATGGCATGGCAATGGAAAGGAAATGGCACGGCAATGGCACGGCAATGTCAAAGCAATGGCACGGCAATGGCACGGCAATGGCACGGCAATGGCACCGCAATGGCATGACAATGGCATGGCAATGGCAAGGTAATGGCACGGCAATGGCACGGCAATGGCACGGCAATGGCACAGCAATGGCACCGCAATGGCATGACAATGGCACGGCAATGGCACGGCAATGGCACGGCAATGCCACGGCAATGGCACCGCAATGGCACGGCAATGGCACGGTAATGGCAAGGCAATGGCACGGCAATGGCATGGTAATGGCACGGCAATGGCAATGCAATGGCACAACAATGGCACGGATATGGCACGGCAATGGCACGGCGATAGCACGGCAATGGCACGGCAATGGCACGGCAATGGCATGGAAATGGCATGGCAATGGCATGGCAATGGCACGGCAATGGCACGGCAATGGCAAGACAATGGCACGGCAATGGCACGGCAATGACACGGCAATTGCACGGCAATGGCACGGCAATGGCAAGGCAATTTCACGGCAATGGCACGGCAATGGCAAGACAATGGCACGGCAATGGCACGGCAATGGCAAGGCAATGTCACGGAAATAGCACAGCAATGGCACGGCAATGGCACGGCAATGGCATCGCAATGGCATGACAATGGCATGGCAATGGCAAGGTAATAGCACGGCAATGGCACGGCAATGGCACGGCAATGGCACCGCAATGGCATGACAATGGCATGGCAATGGCACAGCAATGGCACGGTAATGGCACGGCAATAGCACGGCAATGCCACCGAAATGGCATGACAATGGTATGGCAATAGCAAGGTAATGGCACGGCAATGGCACCGCAATGGCATGACAATGGCATGGCAATGGCACAGCAATGGCACGGCAATGGCACGGCAATAGCACGGCAATGCCACCGAAATGGCATGACAATGGTATGGCAATGGCAAGGTAATGGCACGGCAATGGGACGGCAATGGCAAGGCAATGGCACCGCAATGGCATGACAATGGCACGGAAATGGCAAGACAATGGCACTGAATGGCACGGCAATGGCACCGCAATGGCATGACAATGGCACGGAAATGGCAAGGTAATGGCACGGCAATGGCACGGCAATGGCACGGCACTGGCACCGCAATGGCATGACAATGGCATGGCAATGGCACAGCAATGGCAAGGCAATGGCACCGCAATGGCATGACAATGGCACGGAAATGGCAAGACAATGGCACTGAATGGCACGGCAATGGCATTGCAATGGCATGACAATGGCATGGCAATGGCAAGGTAATGGCACTGCAATGGCACGGCAATGGCAAGGCAATGGCACGGCAATGGCACGGCAATGGCACAGCAATGGCACGGCAATGGCACGGCAATAGCACGGCAATGCCACCGAAATGGAATGACAATGGTATGGCAATGGCAAGGTAATGGCACGGCAATGAGACGGCAATGGCAAGGCAATGGGACCACAATGGCATAACAATGGCACGGAAATGGCAAGACAATGGCACTGAATGGCACGGCAATGGCACCGCAATGGCATGACAATGGCACGGAAATGGCAAGACAATGGCACGGCAATGGCACGGCAATGGCACGGCAATGGCAAGACAATGGCACGGCAATGGCACCGCATTGGCATGACAATGGCATGGCAATAGCACGGCAATGGCACGGCAATGGCACGGCAATGGCAAGACAATGGCACGGCAATGGCACGGCAATGGCAAGGCAATTGCACGGCAATGGCACGGCAATGGTACGACAATGGCAAGGCAATTACACGGCAATGGCACGGCAATGGCACGGCAATGGCACCACAATGGCATGACAATGGCATGGCAATGGCACGGCAATGGCACGGCAATGGCACGGCTGTGGCAAGGCAATGGCACGGCAATGGCACGGCAATGGCACCGCAATGGCATGACAATGGCATGGCAATGGCAAGGTAATGACACGGAAATGGCACGGCATGGCAAGGCAATAACAAGGCAATGGCACGGAAATGGCACGGCAATGGCACGTCAATGGCACGGCAATGGCACGGCAATGGCAATGCAATGGCATGACAATGGCATGGCAATGGAAAGGAAATGGCACGGCAATGGCACGGCAATGTCAAAGCAATGGCACGGCAATGGCACGGCAATGGCAAGACAATGGCACGGCAATGGCACGGCAATGGCACGGCAATGGCAAGACAATGGCACGGCAATGGCACCGCATTGGCATGACAATGGCATGGCAATAGCACGGCAATGGCACGGCAATGGCACGGCAATGGCAAGACAATGGCACGGCAATGGCACGGCAATGGCAAGGCAATTGCACGGCAATGGCACGGCAATGGTACGACAATGGCAAGGCAATGGCACGGCAATGGCACGGCAATGGCACGGCAATGGCACCACAATGGCATGACAATGGCATGGCAATGGCACGGCAATGGCACGGCAATGGCACGGCTGTGGCAAGGCAATGGCACGGCAATGGCACGGCAATGGTACGACAATGGCAAGGCAATGGCACGGCAATGGCACGGCAATGGCACGGCAATGGCACCACAATGGCATGACAATGGCAAGGCAATTGCACGGCAATGGCACGGCAATGGTACGACAATGGCAAGGCAATGGCACGGCAATGGCACGGCAATGGCACGGCAATGGCACCACAATGGCATGACAATGGCATGGCAATGGCACGGCAATGGCACGGCAATGGCACGGCTGTGGCAAGGCAATGGCACGGCAATGGCACGGCAATGGCACCGCAATGGCATGACAATGGCATGGCAATGGCAAGGTAATGACACGGAAATGGCACGGCATGGCAAGGCAATAACAAGGCAATGGCACGGAAATGGCACGGCAATGGCACGTCAATGGCACGGCAATGGCACGGCAATGGCAATGCAATGGCATGACAATGGCATGGCAATGGAAAGGAAATGGCACGGCAATGGCACGGCAATGTCAAAGCAATGGCACGGCAATGGCACGGCAATGGCACCGCAATAGCATGACAATGGCATGGCAATGGCAAGGTAATGGCACGGCAATGGCACGGCAATGGCACGACAATGGCACAGCAATGGCACCGCAATGGCATGACAATGGCAAGGATAGGCACGGCAATGGCACGGCAATGGAATGGCAATGACACGGTAATAGCACGGCAATGGCACGGCAATGGCATGGCAATGGCACCGCAATGGCATGACAATGGCATGGCAATGGAAAGGAAATGGCACGGCAATGGCAAGGCAATTGCACGGCAATGGCGCGGCAATGGCACGGCAATGTCAAAGCAATGGCACGGCAATGGCACGGCAATGGCAAGGCAATAACAAAGCAATGGCACGTCAATGGCACGGCAATGGCACGGCAATGGCACCGCAATGGCATGACAATGGCATGGCAATGGAAAGAAAATGGCACCTCAATGGCAAGGCAATTGCACGGCAATGGCACGCAATGGCATGACAAAGGCATGGCAATGGCAAGGTAATGGCACGGCAATGGCACGGCAATTGCACGGCAATGGCACAGCAATGGCACCGCAATGGCATGACAATGGCATGGCAATGGCACGGCAATGGCACGGCAATGTCACGGCAATGGAACGGCAATGACACGGTAATAGCACGGCAATGGCACCGCAATGGCATGACAATGGCATGGCAATGGCACAGCAATGGCAAGGCAATGGCACCGCAATGGCATGACAATGGCACGGAAATGGCAAGACAATGGCACTGAATGGCACGGCAATGGCATCGCAATGGCATGACAATGGCATGGAAATGGCAAGGTAATGGCACGGCAAAGGCACGGCAATGGCAAGGCAATGGCACGGCAATGGCACGGCAATGGCACAGCAATGGCACGGCAATGCCACCGAAATGGAATGACAATGGTATGGCAATGGCAAGGTAATGGCACGGCAATGAGACGGCAATGGCAAGGCAATGGCACCGCAATGGCATGACAATGGCACGGAAATGGCAGGACAATGGCACTGAATGGCACGGCAATGGCACCGCAATGGCATGACAATGGCACGGAAATGGCAAGACAATGGCACTGAATGGCACGGCAATGGCACCGCAATGGCATGACAATGGCACGGAAATGGCAAGACAATGGCACGGCAATGGCACGGCAATGGCACGGCAATGGCAAGACAATGGCACGGCAATGGCACCGCATTGGCATGACAATGGCATGGCAATGGCACGGCAATGGCACGGCAATGGCACGGCAATGGCACGGCAATGGCAAGACAATGGCACGGCAATGGCACGGCAATGGCAAGGCAATTGCACGGCAATGGCGCGGCAATGGCAAGGCAATTGCACGGCAATGGCACGGCAATGGTACGGCAATGGCAAGGCAATGGCACGGCAATGGCACGGCAATGGCACGGCAATGGCACCGCAATAGCATGACAATGGCATGGCAATGGCACGGCAATGGCACGGCAATGGCACGGCTGTGGCAAGGCAATGGCACGGCAATGGCACGGCAATGGCACCGCAATGGCATGACAATGGCATGGCAATGGCAAGGTAATGACACGGAAATGGCACGGCAATGGCAAGGCAATAACAAGGCAATGGCACGGAAATGGCACGGCAATGGCACGTCAATGGCACGGCAATGGCACGGCAATGGCAATGCAATGGCATGACAATGGCATGGCAATGGAAAGGAAATGGCACGGCAATGGCACGGCAATGTCAAAGCAATGGCACGGCAATGGCACGGCAATGGCACGGCAATGGCACCGCAATGGCATGACAATGGCATGGCAATGGCAAGGTAATGGCACGGCAATGGCACGGCAATGGCACGGCAATGGCACAGCAATGGCACCGCAATGGCATGACAATGGCACGGCAATGGCACGGCAATGGCACGGCAATGCCACGGCAATGGCACCGCAATGGCACGGCAATGGCACGGTAATGGCAAGGCAATGGCACGGCAATGGCATGGTAATGGCACGGCAATGGCATTGCAATGGCACAACAATGGCACGGATATGGCACGGCAATGGCACGGCGATAGCACGGCAATGGCACGGCAATGGCACGGCAATGGCATGGAAATGGCATGGCAATGGCATGGCAATGGCACGGCAATGGCACGGCAATGGCAAGACAATGGCACGGCAATGGCACGGCAATGACACGGCAATTGCACGGCAATGGCACGGCAATGGCAAGGCAATTTCACGGCAATGGCACGGCAATGGCAAGACAATGGCACGGCAATGGCACGGCAATGGCAAGGCAATGTCACGGAAATAGCACAGCAATGGCACGGCAATGGCACGGCAATGGCATCGCAATGGCATGACAATGGCATGGCAATGGCAAGGTAATAGCACGGCAATGGCACGGCAATGGCACGGCAATGGCACCGCAATGGCATGACAATGGCATGGCAATGGCACAGCAATGGCACGGTAATGGCACGGCAATAGCACGGCAATGCCACCGAAATGGCATGACAATGGTATGGCAATAGCAAGGTAATGGCACGGCAATGGCACCGCAATGGCATGACAATGGCATGGCAATGGCACAGCAATGGCACGGCAATGGCACGGCAATAGCACGGCAATGCCACCGAAATGGCATGACAATGGTATGGCAATGGCAAGGTAATGGCACGGCAATGGGACGGCAATGGCAAGGCAATGGCACCGCAATGGCATGACAATGGCACGGAAATGGCAAGACAATGGCACTGAATGGCACGGCAATGGCACCGCAATGGCATGACAATGGCACGGAAATGGCAAGGTAATGGCACGGCAATGGCACGGCAATGGCACGGCACTGGCACCGCAATGGCATGACAATGGCATGGCAATGGCACAGCAATGGCAAGGCAATGGCACCGCAATGGCATGACAATGGCACGGAAATGGCAAGACAATGGCACTGAATGGCACGGCAATGGCATTGCAATGGCATGACAATGGCATGGCAATGGCAAGGTAATGGCACTGCAATGGCACGGCAATGGCAAGGCAATGGCACGGCAATGGCACGGCAATGGCACAGCAATGGCACGGCAATGGCACGGCAATAGCACGGCAATGCCACCGAAATGGAATGACAATGGTATGGCAATGGCAAGGTAATGGCACGGCAATGAGACGGCAATGGCAAGGCAATGGGACCACAATGGCATGACAATGGCACGGAAATGGCAAGACAATGGCACTGAATGGCACGGCAATGGCACCGCAATGGCATGACAATGGCACGGAAATGGCAAGACAATGGCACGGCAATGGCACGGCAATGGCACGGCAATGGCAAGACAATGGCACGGCAATGGCACCGCATTGGCATGACAATGGCATGGCAATAGCACGGCAATGGCACGGCAATGCACGGCAATGGCAAGACAATGGCACGGCAATGGCACGGCAATGGCAAGGCAATTGCACGGCAATGGCACGGCAATGGTACGACAATGGCAAGGCAATTACACGGCAATGGCACGGCAATGGCACGGCAATGGCACCACAATGGCATGACAATGGCATGGCAATGGCACGGCAATGGCACGGCAATGGCACGGCTGTGGCAAGGCAATGGCACGGCAATGGCACGGCAATGGCACCGCAATGGCATGACAATGGCATGGCAATGGCAAGGTAATGACACGGAAATGGCACGGCATGGCAAGGCAATAACAAGGCAATGGCACGGAAATGGCACGGCAATGGCACGTCAATGGCACGGCAATGGCACGGCAATGGCAATGCAATGGCATGACAATGGCATGGCAATGGAAAGGAAATGGCACGGCAATGGCACGGCAATGTCAAAGCAATGGCACGGCAATGGCACGGCAATGGCAAGACAATTGCACGGCAATGGCACGGCAATGGCACGGCAATGGCAAGACAATGGCACGGCAATGGCACCGCATTGGCATGACAATGGCATGGCAATAGCACGGCAATGGCACGGCAATGGCACGGCAATGGCAAGACAATGGCACGGCAATGGCACGGCAATGGCAAGGCAATTGCACGGCAATGGCACGGCAATGGTACGACAATGGCAAGGCAATGGCACGGCAATGGCACGGCAATGGCACGGCAATGGCACCACAATGGCATGACAATGGCATGGCAATGGCACGGCAATGGCACGGCAATGGCACGGCTGTGGCAAGGCAATGGCACGGCAATGGCACGGCAATGGTACGACAATGGCAAGGCAATGGCACGGCAATGGCACGGCAATGGCACGGCAATGGCACCACAATGGCATGACAATGGCAAGGCAATTGCACGGCAATGGCACGGCAATGGTACGACAATGGCAAGGCAATGGCACGGCAATGGCACGGCAATGGCACGGCAATGGCACCACAATGGCATGACAATGGCATGGCAATGGCACGGCAATGGCACGGCAATGGCACGGCTGTGGCAAGGCAATGGCACGGCAATGGCACGGCAATGGCACCGCAATGGCATGACAATGGCATGGCAATGGCAAGGTAATGACACGGAAATGGCACGGCATGGCAAGGCAATAACAAGGCAATGGCACGGAAATGGCACGGCAATGGCACGTCAATGGCACGGCAATGGCACGGCAATGGCAATGCAATGGCATGACAATGGCATGGCAATGGAAAGGAAATGGCACGGCAATGGCACGGCAATGTCAAAGCAATGGCACGGCAATGGCACGGCAATGGCACCGCAATAGCATGACAATGGCATGGCAATGGCAAGGTAATGGCACGGCAATGGCACGGCAATGGCACGACAATGGCACAGCAATGGCACCGCAATGGCATGACAATGGCAAGGATAGGCACGGCAATGGCACGGCAATGGAATGGCAATGACACGGTAATAGCACGGCAATGGCACGGCAATGGCATGGCAATGGCACCGCAATGGCATGACAATGGCATGGCAATGGAAAGGAAATGGCACGGCAATGGCAAGGCAATTGCACGGCAATGGCGCGGCAATGGCACGGCAATGTCAAAGCAATGGCACGGCAATGGCACGGCAATGGCAAGGCAATAACAAAGCAATGGCACGTCAATGGCACGGCAATGGCACGGCAATGGCACCGCAATGGCATGACAATGGCATGGCAATGGAAAGAAAATGGCACCTCAATGGCAAGGCAATTGCACGGCAATGGCACGCAATGGCATGACAAAGGCATGGCAATGGCAAGGTAATGGCACGGCAATGGCACGGCAATTGCACGGCAATGGCACAGCAATGGCACCGCAATGGCATGACAATGGCATGGCAATGGCACGGCAATGGCACGGCAATGTCACGGCAATGGAACGGCAATGACACGGTAATAGCACGGCAATGGCACGGCAATGGCACGGCAATGGCACGGCAATGGCACGGCAATGGCAGAGCAATGGTAAGGCAATGGTACGTTAATGGCACGGCAATGGCACGGCAATGGCACGGCAATGACACGGCAATGGCAAGGCAATGGCAAGGCAATGGCACGTTAATGGCAGGGCAATGGCGCGGCAATGGCACGGCAATGACACGGCACTGGCAAGGTAATAGCACGGCAATGGCACGGCAATGGCAAGGCAATGGCACGGCAATGGCAAATCAAGGGCACGTTAATGGCGCGGCAATGGCAAGGCAATGGCACGGCAACGGCACGGCAATGGCACTGTAATGGCAAGGTAATGGCACGGCAATGGCACGGCTATAGCACGGCAATGGCACGGCAATGGCACGGAAATGGCACGGCAATGGCACGGCAATAGCACCGCAATGGCATGACAATGGCATGGCAATGGCTCGGCAATTGCACGGCAATGGCACCGCATTGGCATGACAATGGCACGGCAATGGCACGGCAATGGCAAGACAATGGCACGGCAATGGCACACCAATGGCAAGGCAATTGCACGGCAAAGGCACCGCAATGGCACGGCAATGCCAAGGCAATGGCACGGCAATGGCACGGCAATGGAACGGCAATTTCACGGCAATGGCACGGCAATGGCACCGCAATGGCATGACAATGGCATGGTAATGGCATGGCAATGGCAAGGTAAGGGCACGGCAATGGCACAGCAATGGAACGGCAATGGCACGGCAATGGCACGGAAATGGCACCGCAATGGCATGACAATGGCATGGCAATGGCACGGCAATGGCACGGCAATGGCACGGCAATGGCAAGACAATGGCACGGCAATAACACGGCAATGGCACGGCAATAACATGACAATGGCATGGCAATGGCACGGCAATGGCACGGCAATGGCAAGGCAATGGCACCGCAATGGAATGACAATGGCATGGCAATGGCACGGCAATGGCACGGCAATGGCACGGCAATGGCACGTCAATGGCAAGACAATGGCACGGCAATGGCACGGCAATGGCAAGAAAATGGCACGGCAATGGCAAGGTAATGGCACGGCAATGGCATCGCAATGGCATGACAATGGCATGGCAATGGCAAGGTAATAGCACGGCAATGGCACGGCAATGGCACCGCAATGGCATGACAATGGCATGGCAATGGCACAGCAATGGCACGGTAATGGCACGGCAATAGCACGGCAATGCCACCGAAATGGCATGACAATGGTATGGCAATAGCAAGGTAATGGCACGGCAATGGCACCGCAATGGCATGACAATGGCATGGCAATGGCACAGCAATGGCACGGCAATGGCACGGCAATAGCACGGCAATGCCACCGAAATGGCATGACAATGGTATGGCAATGGCAAGGTAATGGCACGGCAATGGGACGGCAATGGCAAGGCAATGGCACCGCAATGGCATGACAATGGCACGGAAATGGCAAGACAATGGCACTGAATGGCACGGCAATGGCACCGCAATGGCATGACAATGGCACGGAAATGGCAAGGTAATGGCACGGCAATGGCACGGCAATGGCACGGCACTGGCACCGCAATGGCATGACAATGGCATGGCAATGGCACAGCAATGGCAAGGCAATGGCACCGCAATGGCATGACAATGGCACGGAAATGGCAAGACAATGGCACTGAATGGCACGGCAATGGCATTGCAATGGCATGACAATGGCATGGCAATGGCAAGGTAATGGCACTGCAATGGCACGGCAATGGCAAGGCAATGGCACGGCAATGGCACGGCAATGGCACAGCAATGGCACGGCAATGGCACGGCAATAGCACGGCAATGCCACCGAAATGGAATGACAATGGTATGGCAATGGCAAGGTAATGGCACGGCAATGAGACGGCAATGGCAAGGCAATGGGACCACAATGGCATGACAATGGCACGGAAATGGCAAGACAATGGCACTGAATGGCACGGCAATGGCACCGCAATGGCATGACAATGGCACGGAAATGGCAAGACAATGGCACGGCAATGGCACGGCAATGGCACGGCAATGGCACGGCAATGGCAAGACAATGGCACGGCAATGGCACCGCATTGGCATGACAATGGCATGACAATAGCACGGCAATGGCACGGCAATGGCACGGCAATGGCACGGCAATGGCAAGACAATGGCACGGCAATGGCACGGCAATGGCAAGGCAATTGCACGGCAATGGCGCGGCAATGGCAAGGCAATTGCACGGCAATGGCACGGCAATGGTACGACAATGGCAAGGCAATGGCACGGCAATGGCACGGCAATGGCACGGCAATGGCACGGCTGTGGCAAGGCAATGGCACGGCAATGGCACGGCAATGGCACCGCAATGGCATGACAATGGCATGGCAATGGCAAGGTAATGACACGGAAATGGCACGGCATGGCAAGGCAATAACAAGGCAATGGCACGGAAATGGCACGGCAATGGCACGTCAATGGCACGGCAATGGCACGGCAATGGCAATGCAATGGCATGACAATGGCATGGCAATGGAAAGGAAATGGCACGGCAATGGCACGGCAATGGCACGGCAATGTCAAAGCAATGGCACGGCAATGGCACGGCAATGGCACCGCAATGGCATGACAATGGCATGGCAATGGCAAGGTAATGGCACGGCAATGGCACGGCAATGGCACGGCAATGGCACAGCAATGGCACCGCAATGGCATGACAATGGCACGGATAGGCACGGCAATGGCACGGCAATGGAATGGCAATGACACGGTAATAGCACGGCAATGGCACGGCAATGGCATGGCAATGGCACCGCAATGGCATGACAATGGCATGGCAATGGAAAGGAAATGGCACGGCAATGGCAAGGCAATTGCACGGCAATGGCGCGGCAATGGCACGGCAATGTCAAAGCAATGGCACGGCAATGGCACGGCAATGGCAAGGCAATAACAAAGCAATGGCACGTCAATGGCACGGCAATGGCACGGCAATGGCACCGCAATGGCATGACAATGGCATGGCAATGGAAAGAAAATGGCACCTCAATGGCAAGGCAATTGCACGGCAATGGCACGCAATGGCATGACAAAGGCATGGCAATGGCAAGGTAATGGCACGGCAATGTCACGGCAATGGAACGGCAATGACACGGTAATAGCACGGCAATGGCACGGCAATGGCACGGCAATGGCACGGCAATGGCACGGCAATGGCGGGGCAATGGTAAGGCAATGGTACGTTAATGGCACGGCAATGGCACGGCAATGGCACGGCAATGACACGGCAATGGCAAGGCAATGGCAAGGCAATGGCACGTTAATGGCAGGGCAATGGCGCGGCAATGGCACGGCAATGACACGGCACTGGCAAGGTAATAGCACGGCAATGGCACGGCAATGGCAAGGCAATGGCACTGCAATGGCAAATCAAGGGCACGTTAATGGCGCGGCAATGGCAAGGCAATGGCACGGCAACGGCACGGCAATGGCACTGTAATGGCAAGGTAATGGCACGGCAATGGCACGGCTATAGCACGGCAATGGCACGGCAATGGCACGGAAATGGCACGGCAATGGCACGGCAATAGCACCGCAATGGCATGACAATGGCATGGCAATGGCTCGGCAATTGCACGGCAATGGCACCGCATTGGCATGACAATGGCATGGCAATGCCACGGCAATGGCACGGCAATGGCACGGCAATGGCAAGACAATGGCACGGCAATGGCACACCAATGGCAAGGCAATTGCACGGCAAAGGCACCGCAATGGCACGGCAATGCCAAGGCAATGGCACGGCAATGGCACGGCAATGGAACGGCAATTTCACGGCAATGGCACGGCAATGGCACCGCAATGGCAAGACAATGGCATGGTAATGGCATGGCAATGGCAAGGTAAGGGCACGGCAATGGCACAGCAATGGAACGGCAATGGCACGGCAATGGCACGGAAATGGCACCGCAATGGCATGACAATGGCATGGCAATGGCACGGCAATGGCACGGCAATGGCACGGCAATGATAAGACAATGGCACGGCAATAACACGGCAATGGCACGGCAATAACATGACAATGGCATGGCAATGGCACGGCAATGGCACGGCAATGGCAAGGCAATGGCACCGCAATGGAATGACAATGGCATGGCAATGGCACGGCAATGGCACGGCAATGGCACGGCAATGGCAAGACAATGGCACGGCAATGGCACGGCAATGGCAAGAAAATGGCACGGCAATGGCAAGGTAATGGCACGGCAATGGCACGGCTATGGCACGGTTATGGCACGGCAATGGCACGGCAATGGCACGGCAATGGCACGGCAATGGCACGGCAATGACACGGCAATTGCACGGCAATGGCACAGCAATGGCACCGCAATGGCATGGCAATGGCATGGCAATGGCACGGCAATGGCACGGCAATGGCACGGCAGTGGCACGGCAATGTCACGGCAATGGTATCGCAATGGCATGACAATGGCACGGCAATAACACGGCAATGGCAAGGCAATTGCACTGCAATGGTACAGCAATGGCACGGCAATGGCACGGCCATGGCACCACAATGGCATGACAATGGCATGGCAATGGCACGGCAATGGCACGGCAATGGCACGGCAATGGCACGGCAATGGCACGGCAATGGCAAAACAATGGAACGGCAATGGCACGGCCATGGCACCACAATGGAATGACAATGGCATGGCAATGGCACGGCAATGGCACGGCAATGGCACGGCAATGGCACGGCAATGGCACGGCAATGGCAAAACAATGGAACGGCAATGGCACGGCCATGGCACCACAATGGCATGACAATGGCATGGCAATGGCACGGCAATGGCACGGCAATGGCACGGCAATGGCACCACAATGGCACGGCAATGGCAAGGCAATGGCACGGAAATGGCACGGCAATGGCACGGCAATGACACGGCAATTGCACGGCAATGGCACGGCAATGGCACGCCTATGGCACGGCAATGACACCGTAATGGCATGGCAATGGCATGGCAATGGCACGGCAATAGCACGGCAATGGCACGGCAATGACACGGCAATTGCACGGCAATGGCAAGGCAATGGCACGCCTATGGCACGGCAATGACACCGTAATGGCATGGCAATGGCATGGCAATGGCACGGCAATAGCACGGCAATGGCACGGCAATGACACGGCAAGGCAATGGCACGGAAATGGCACGGCAATGGCACGGCAATGACACGGCAATTGCACGGCAATGGCACGGCAATGGCAAGGCAATAGCACGCCTATGGCACGGCAATGGCACGGCAATGGCACGGCAATAGCACCGCAATGGCATGAAAATGGCATGGCAATGGCACGGCAATGGCACGGCAATGACACGGCAAGGCAATGGCACGGAAATGGCACGGCAATGGCACGGCAATGACACGGCAATTGCACGGCAATGGCACGGCAATGGCACGGCAATGGCACGGCAATGGCACGGCAATGGCAGAGCAATGGTAAGGCAATGGTACGTTAATGGCACGGCAATGGCACGGCAATGGCACGGCAATGACACGGAATGGCAAGGCAATGGCAAGGCAATGGCACGTTAATGGCAGGGCAATGGCGCGGCAATGGCACGGCAATGACACGGCACTGGCAAGGTAATAGCACGGCAATGGCACGGCAATGGCAAGGCAATGGCACGGCAATGGCAAATCAAGGGCACGTTAATGGCGCGGCAATGGCAAGGCAATGGCACGGCAACGGCACGGCAATGGCACTGTAATGGCAAGGTAATGGCACGGCAATGGCACGGCTATAGCACGGCAATGGCACGGCAATGGCACGGAAATGGCACGGCAATGGCACGGCAATAGCACCGCAATGGCATGACAATGGCATGGCAATGGCTCGGCAATTGCACGGCAATGGCACCGCATTGGCATGACAATGGCACGGCAATGGCACGGCAATGGCAAGACAATGGCACGGCAATAGCACACCAATGGCAAGGCAATTGCACGGCAAAGGCACCGCAATGGCACGGCAATGCCAAGGCAATGGCACGGCAATGGCACGGCAATGGAACGGCAATTTCACGGCAATGGCACGGCAATGGCACCGCAATGGCATGACAATGGCATGGTAATGGCATGGCAATGGCAAGGTAAGGGCACAGCAATGGCACAGCAATGGAACGGCAATGGCACGGCAATGGCACGGAAATGGCACCGCAATGGCATGACAATGGCATGGCAATGGCACGGCAATGGCACGGCAATGGCACGGCAATGGCAAGACAATGGCACGGCAATAACACGGCAATGGCACGGCAATAACATGACAATGGCATGGCAATGGCACGGCAATGGCACGGCAATGGCAAGGCAATGGCACCGCAATGGAATGACAATGGCATGGCAATGGCACGGCAATGGCACGGCAATGGCACGGCAATGGCACGGCAATGGCAAGACAATGGCACGGCAATGGCACGGCAATGGCAAGAAAATGGCACGGCAATGGCAAGGTAATGGCACGGCAATGGCATCGCAATGGCATGACAATGGCATGGCAATGGCAAGGTAATAGCACGGCAATGGCACGGCAATGGCACCGCAATGGCATGACAATGGCATGGCAATGGCACAGCAATGGCACGGTAATGGCACGGCAATAGCACGGCAATGCCACCGAAATGGCATGACAATGGTATGGCAATAGCAAGGTAATGGCACGGCAATGGCACCGCAATGGCATGACAATGGCATGGCAATGGCACAGCAATGGCACGGCAATGGCACGGCAATAGCACGGCAATGCCACCGAAATGGCATGACAATGGTATGGCAATGGCAAGGTAATGGCACGGCAATGGGACGGCAATGGCAAGGCAATGGCACCGCAATGGCATGACAATGGCACGGAAATGGCAAGACAATGGCACTGAATGGCACGGCAATGGCACCGCAATGGCATGACAATGGCACGGAAATGGCAAGGTAATGGCACGGCAATGGCACGGCAATGGCACGGCACTGGCACCGCAATGGCATGACAATGGCATGGCAATGGCACAGCAATGGCAAGGCAATGGCACCGCAATGGCATGACAATGGCACGGAAATGGCAAAACAATGGCACTGAATGGCACGGCAATGGCATTGCAATGGCATGACAATGGCATGGCAATGGCAAGGTAATGGCACTGCAATGGCACGGCAATGGCAAGGCAATGGCACGGCAATGGCACGGCAATGGCACAGCAATGGCACGGCAATGGCACGGCAATAGCACGGCAATGCCACCGAAATGGAATGACAATGGTATGGCAATGGCAAGGTAATGGCACGGCAATGAGACGGCAATGGCAAGGCAATGGGACCACAATGGCATGACAATGGCACGGAAATGGCAAGACAATGGCACTGAATGGCACGGCAATGGCACCGCAATGGCATGACAATGGCACGGAAATGGCAAGACAATGGCACGGCAATGGCACGGCAATGGCACGGCAATGGCAAGACAATGGCACGGCAATGGCACCGCATTGGCATGACAATGGCATGGCAATAGCACGGCAATGGCACGGCAATGGCACGGCAATGGCACGGCAATGGCAAGACAATGGCACGGCAATGGCACGGCAATGGCAAGGCAATTGCACGGCAATGGCGCGGCAATGGCAAGGCAATTGCACGGCAATGGCACGGCAATGGTACGACAATGGCAAGGCAATGGCACGGCAATGGCACGGCAATGGCACGGCAATGGCACGGCTGTGGCAAGGCAATGGCACGGCAATGGCACGGCAATGGCACCGCAATGGCATGACAATGGCATGGCAATGGCAAGGTAATGACACGGAAATGGCACGGCATGGCAAGGCAATAACAAGGCAATGGCACGGAAATGGCACGGCAATGGCACGACAATGGCACGGCAATGGCACGGCAATGGCAATGCAATGGCATGACAATGGCATGGCAATGGAAAGGAAATGGCACGGCAATGGCACGGCAATGTCAAAGCAATGGCACGGCAATGGCACGGCAATGGCACCGCAATGGCATGACAATGGCATGGCAATGGCAAGGTAATGGCACGGCAATGGCACGGCAATGGCACGGCAATGGCACAGCAATGGCACCGCAATGGCATGACAATGGCACGGATAGGCACGGCAATGGCACGGCAATGGAATGGCAATGACACGGTAATAGCACGGCAATGGCACGGCAATGGCATGGCAATGGCACCGCAATGGCATGACAATGGCATGGCAATGGAAAAGAAATGGCACGGCAATGGCAAGGCAATTGCACGGCAATGGCGCGGCAATGGCACGGCAATGTCAAAGCAATGGCACGGCAATGGCACGGCAATGGCAAGGCAATAACAAAGCAATGGCACGTCAATGGCACGGCAATGGCACGGCAATGGCACCGCAATGGCATGACAAAGGCATGGCAATGGCAAGGTAATGGCACGGCAATGTCACGGCAATGGAACGGCAATGACACGGTAATAGCACGGCAATGGCACGGCAATGGCACGGCAATGGCACGGCAATGGCACGGCAATGGCAGGGCAATGGTAAGGCAATGGTACGTTAATGGCACGGCAATGGCACGGCAATGGCACGGCAATGACACGGCAATGGCAAGGCAATGGCAAGGCAATGGCACGTTAATGGCAGGGCAATGGCGCGGCAATGGCACGGCAATGACACGGCACTGGCAAGGTAATAGCACGGCAATGGCACGGCAATGGCAAGGCAATGGCACGGCAATGGCAAATCAAGGGCACGTTAATGGCGCGGCAATGGCAAGGCAATGGCACGGCAACGGCACGGCAATGGCACTGTAATGGCAAGGTAATGGCACGGCAATGGCACGGCTATAGCACGGCAATGGCACGGCAATGGCACGGAAATGGCACGGCAATGGCACGGCAATAGCACCGCAATGGCATGACAATGGCATGGCAATGGCTCGGCAATTGCACGGCAATGGCACCGCATTGGCATGACAATGGCATGGCAATGCCACGGCAATGGCACGGCAATGGCACGGCAATGGCAAGACAATGGCACGGCAATGGCACACCAATGGCAAGGCAATTGCACGGCAAAGGCACCGCAATGGCACGGCAATGCCAAGGCAATGGCACGGCAATGGCACGGCAATGGAACGGCAATTTCACGGCAATGGCACGGCAATGGCACCGCAATGGCATGACAATGGCATGGTAATGGCATGGCAATGGCAAGGTAAGGGCACGGCAATGGCACAGCAATGGAACGGCAATGGCACGGCAATGGCACGGAAATGGCACCGCAATGGCATGACAATGGCATGGCAATGGCACGGCAATGGCACGGCAATGGCACGGCAATGATAAGACAATGGCACGGCAATAACACGGCAATGGCACGGCAATAACATGACAATGGCATGGCAATGGCACGGCAATGGCACGGCAATGGCAAGGCAATGGCACCGCAATGGAATGACAATGGCATGGCAATGGCACGGCAATGGCACGGCAATGGCACGGCAATGGCAAGACAATGGCACGGCAATGGCACGGCAATGGCAAGAAAATGGCACGGCAATGGCAAGGTAATGGCACGGCAATGGCACGGCTATGGCACGGTTATGGCACGGCAATGGCACGGCAATGGCACGGCAATGGCACGGCAATGGCACGGCAATGACACGGCAATTGCACGGCAATGGCACAGCAATGGCACCGCAATGGCATGGCAATGGCAAGGCAATTGCACTGCAATGGTACAGCAATGGCACGGCAATGGCACGGCCATGGCACCACAATGGCATGACAATGGCATGGCAATGGCACGGCAATGGCACGGCAATGGCACGGCAATGGCACGGCAATGGCACCACAATGGCATGACAATGGCATGGCAATGGCACGGCAATGGCACGGCAATGGCACGGCAATGGCACGGCAATGGCACGGCAATGGCAAAACAATGGAACGGCAATGGCACGGCCATGGCACCACAATGGCATGACAATGGCATGGCAATGGCACGGCAATGGCACCACAATGGCATGACAATGGCATGGCAATGGCACGGCAATAACACGGCAATGGCAAGCCAATTGCACGGCAATGGCACGGCAATGGCACGGCAATGGCAAGGCAATGGCACGGAAATGGCACGGCAATGGCACGGCAATGACACGGCAATTGCACGGCAATGGCACGGCAATGGCACGGCAATGGCAAGGCAATGGCACGCCTATGGCACGGCAATGACACCGTAATGGCATGGCAATGGCATGGCAATGGCACGGCAATAGCACGGCAATGGCACGGCAATGACACGGCAAGGCAATGGCACGGAAATGGCACGGCAATGGCACGGCAATGACACGGCAATTGCACGGCAATGGCACGGCAATGGCAAGGCAATAGCACGCCTATGGCACGGCAATGGCACGGCAATGGCACGGCAATAGCACCGCAATGGCATGAAAATGGCATGGCAATGGCACGGCAATGGCACGGCAATGGCACGGAAATGGCACCGCAATGGCATGACAATGGCATGGCAATGGCACGGCAATGGCACGGCAATGGCACGGCAATGATAAGACAATGGCACGGCAATAACACGGCAATGGCACGGCAATAACATGACAATGGCATGGCAATGGCACGGCAATGGCACGGCAATGGCAAGGCAATGGCACCGCAATGGAATGACAATGGCATGGCAATGGCACGGCAATGGCACGGCAATGGCACGGCAATGGCAAGACAATGGCACGGCAATGGCACGGCAATGGCAAGAAAATGGCACGGCAATGGCAAGGTAATGGCACGGCAATGGCACGGCTATGGCACGGTTATGGCACGGCAATGGCACGGCAATGGCACGGCAATGGCACGGCAATGGCACGGCAATGACACGGCAATTGCACGGCAATGGCACAGCAATGGCACCGCAATGGGATGGCAATGGCAAGGCAATTGCACTGCAATGGTACAGCAATGGCACGGCAATGGCACGGCCATGGCACCACAATGGCATGACAATGGCATGGCAATGGCACGGCAATGGCACGGCAATGGCACGGCAATGGCACGGCAATGGCACCACAATGGCATGACAATGGCATGGCAATGGCACGGCAATGGCACGGCAATGGCACGGCAATGGCACGGCAATGGCACGGCAATGGCAAAACAATGGAACGGCAATGGCACGGCCATGGCACCACAATGGCATGACAATGGCATGGCAATGGCACGGCAATGGCACGGCAATGGCACGGCAATGGCACCACAATGGCATGACAATGGCATGGCAATGGCACGGCAATAACACGGCAATGGCAAGGCAATTGCACGGCAATGGCACGGCAATGGCACGGCAATGGCAAGGCAATGGCACGGAAATGGCACGGCAATGGCACGGCAATGACACGGCAATTGCACGGCAATGGCACGGCAATGGCACGGCAATGGCAAGGCAATGGCACGCCTATGGCACGGCAATGACACCGTAATGGCATGGCAATGGCATGGCAATGGCACGGCAATAGCACGGCAATGGCACGGCAATGACACGGCAAGGCAATGGCACGGAAATGGCACGGCAATGGCACGGCAATGACACGGCAATTGCACGGCAATGGCACGGCAATGGCAAGGCAATAGCACGCCTATGGCACGGCAATGGCACGGCAATGGCACGGCAATAGCACCGCAATGGCATGAAAATGGCATGGCAATGGCACGGCAAAGGCACGGCAATGGCACGGAAATGGCACCGCAATGGCATGACAATGGCATGGCAATGGCACGGCAATGGCACGGCAATGGCACGGCAATGATAAGACAATGGCACGGCAATAACACGGCAATGGCACGGCAATAACATGACAATGGCATGGCAATGGCACGGCAATGGCACGGCAATGGCAAGGCAATGGCACCGCAATGGAATGACAATGGCATGGCAATGGCACGGCAATGGCACGGCAATGGCACGGCAATGGCAAGACAATGGCACGGCAATGGCACGGCAATGGCAAGAAAATGGCACGGCAATGGCAAGGTAATGGCACGGCAATGGCACGACTATGGCACGGTTATGGCACGGCAATGGCACGGCAATGGCACGGCAATGGAACGGCAATGGCACGGCAATGGCACGGAAATGGCACCGCAATGGCATGACAATGGCATGGCAATGGCACGGCAATGGCACGGCAATGGCACGGCAATGATAAGACAATGGCACGGCAATAACACGGCAATGGCACGGCAATAACATGACAATGGCATGGCAATGGCACGGCAATGGCACGGCAATGGCAAGGCAATGGCACCGCAATGGAATGACAATGGCATGGCAATGGCACGGCAATGGCACGGCAATGGCACGGCAATGGCAAGACAATGGCACGGCAATGGCACGGCAATGGCAAGAAAATGGCACGGCAATGGCAAGGTAATGGCACGGCAATGGCACGGCTATGGCACGGTTATGACACGGCAATGGCACGGCAATGGCACGGCAATGGCACGGCAATGGCACGGCAATGACACGGCAATTGCACGGCAATGGCACAGCAATGGCACCGCAATGGCATGGCAATGGCATGGCAATGGCACGGCAATGGCACGGCAATGGCACGGCAGTGGCACGGCAATGTCACGGCAATGGTATCGCAATGGCATGACAATGGCACGGCAATAACACGGCAATGGCAAGGCAATTGCACTGCAATGGTACAGCAATGGCACGGCAATGGCACGGCCATGGCACCACAATGGCATGACAATGGCATGGCAATGGCACGGCAATGGCACGGCAATGGCACGGCAATGGCACGGCAATGGCACCACAATGGCATGACAATGGCATGGCAATGGCACGGCAATGGCACGGCAATGGCACGGCAATGGCACGGCAATGGCACGGCAATGGCAAAACAATGGAACGGCAATGGCACGGCCATGGCACCACAATGGCATGACAATGGCATGGCAATGGCACGGCAATGGCACGGCAATGGCACGGCAATGGCACCACAATGGCATGACAATGGCATGGCAATGGCACGGCAATAACACGGCAATGGCAAGGCAATTGCACGGCAATGGCACGGCAATGGCACGGCAATGGCAAGGCAATGGCACGGAAATGGCACGGCAATGGCACGGCAATGACACGGCAATTGCACGGCAATGGCACGGCAATGGCAAGGCAAT
>CALNHX010007591.1:0-71922 GCA_940337035.1 Agriotes lineatus
TTTAATTCTGAGGATTAGAAACAATTTCTTTCTTTATTGTTTTACTTTTCATCTAAATGTTGTTCGTAATAGTCATGGTGGTGCACTAGATTAAAGTACTGTCGTTGTTGGTACAGTATGATCGAAAAGGTTTACCCTCCAGAGGGCTGCGGAATTATTTTGTCAAAAATTTTTGTTGGCAGTCGTGGTAATAAAAGTCACATTGGCATTTTATATCTGTTAGTTTAAGGGTATATCAGGAATGTCATTTTAACAAATACAAACATTTTCGTTGAATACATAAAAATGTTAGTAACAAAAACAAATACAGCTGTTCAAAACTACCTATTTTCTGATTTTTCCATACACAGCACCACCCTGTGTTCAGTATTAAACATTCTGTAAAAGGTGAGTGATTCTGTCAAAATTGTACAGGTTATAATATTAAGTACCTTTACTCATCACTGCCAACATACATTAATTTTAAAATTATAAAAAAATCTACATCCCTCGAGAGGTTAAAAGTTTTCGATCATATGGTATAAGGAAGACAATCTGAAGCCATTATCATGCTTCTTTCACAGTCGGTACTAGTGATTTATAAAAAAGGGAGCGATCGTTATTTAATTATTTAATCTTCAAGATTGCAAAAATAATTTCTTCTTCTTTTTGAACTTTCCTCTTCTTCCTTTCATAAGTGTAGTTTGTCACAAACCACATTAAATTCTTGTATTTTTATCTTGGATATTAAAACACCTCTTTCTTCTTTTTTAAATTCTTCCCCCTACCTCTTAAGAATATTGTTTGTGTCAGTCCTGCTGGTACACCAGACTAAAGTCCTGCATTTGTTGGCATAATGAGGAAAATCTAAAACTATTGTTATTGCTTTTCTATAGCCGATATTATTAATTTATAAAAAAAGGGGGGTCATGATTTAATTATTTAATCTTGATGATTACAGAACAATTAATGTTTTTAATTTTTCTCTACTCATAAATATTATTTGCAACAGTCTTGATGGTGCATCCGACTAAAATCTTGTAGTTTTTAGTATAATGAGGAACATCTGAGGCTATTGTTATCCTATTTCCTAAGTCGATATTAATAATTTATAAAAGAAGGGTGATCATAATTTAATTTCTGGAAGATAAAAAACAATGTTTCTCCTCTTTATAGCCTTATTCATACTCTTCTAAATATCGTTTGTAACAGTTATGATGGTGCATTAGACTAGAGTCTTTTGGATATAATGAAGAATATCTGAAGCGTTGTGTTTCTGTAGTGGATTAATTAAAAAGGGCGTCATCATCATCTAATACTTTGATCTTGAAGATTACAGAACACATTATTTCTTATAATAATTTTTTGTGGCAGTCCTGAGGTACATGGGACTAATGTCCGGTATTTGTTGGTATAACGAGGCACGTCTGAAGCTGTTATTATCGTATTTCTACAGTCGGTGTTATTAATTCATCACAAAAAAGGTCTAATTTTTTAATGACGAATATTAAATCTCTTTTTGCCTTATTCGTCCTTTTCGAAATATTTTTATAATACATATGATGGTGCACCACATCAAAGGACTATAGTTTTTGGTATAAGGAGGAATATATGAAGCCATCATTACTCTATTTCCATATTCTATACCAATTAGTTTATAAAGAAGGAATTTAATCTGGCGATTTGTAAAACAAATTTTCTTTTTTTTTTGTCTTCTTTTTGCTCTTCCAAGTATTTTTAATCGTCGTGATGGTGCGTTAGAGTAATGGTATAATGAATAAGATGTGAAGCTATTGTCATTGTATTTCTGTAGATGAGATTAGTAATTCATCACGAAAGGACGCCATCATAATCTAATTGTTTAATTATGAAGAGTGATAGCATTTTTTATCTACTTTTTGTAAATTAAATTTGCTATGGTACAATAAGAGTAGTTTTGGCTGAAGGTTGAATGAATAAATAGAATTTGGGAGATCAATGCAATCAATTTGGAAAAGTTAAAAAGAATACGCTGTTTGAATTAAGTTCATTAAAAGAAATGTAATTTGAATACAAATTAATATGAAAAGAATAGCTTTTGATTATTCTACAAGGATTTTGAAATTTAGAAAGTAAATTCAAATAAAAATATGTTGAAGTAGGTAAGACTCAAATGAATTTAATTAGAATATGGTAGGCAGGCGAATATTTGTTTGGAGTATTAAGAATAACAACTCATAAAAAAATGTACCTTTTATGATTTTAGGTTTGAATAAAAAGATAGAAATTACCCCATATTTTAATGTGTTAGTTTGTGGAAACATTAGAAAGGGTTTAATAAAATCTCCGAGGTGAGAAAATAAGAGAAATATAAAGAAGATGATTATTATTAGTGAAATAGCAGTCATTGAAGGGAATTGGAATGTCGTAAAACTAAATATAAGAAAGCAGAATTATTAATTAAGAAGAATATCGAATTTGCATGGAAATGGTTTATTTTGGATAATACAATCCACAACTAGTTATATTGGTTTGAATATTGTCAAGCGCTGGATTCGTTGAAGGCGTTGCTGACGACAGGGGTTGTTGAATTTTGGAGGAAGAAGGATATTAGTTGGAGATCATATGTGATAACTAACTTGCCGTGAATCTGAGTGAGCAAGGGAGTCTTTGGAAGGTAGCAGTGGCATCAGCGGAGTAGAACGGGGTCTGTGCTGGTAGCGGCTGAGGGTTTGACAAGCTGACAGTTGTTGTCGATGAGCAGTGCGTCTCAGCGGGACGATTTTGGAGCAGTAAGTGTAGAAGCATTGCAAGGCGGGTCGTAGTTTTGCTCTATCAAAGCTAAAGTAAATAAAAGACAATTTAAAAAGTGCAAATAAACTCTAAATAAGTAGGTACTTATCGTAGAATATCAGTCAATATAATACAAGTGGCATTGAGCAGTTGTGACAGTTTATGTCATTGCAAAATTGAAAGTCATTTTTAAAAATAAAATTGAATTAACAAGCAACTAGATAATCGAACTAACCTTGAAAGAGGCTCAAGGCGCTATTAATTTTAATAAGTAAATTATATTGAAATTCGAACATATAATTCCAGTTAAAAATATTAGAGCAGTCGCTGCAATATATTCAAGTAAAGGGTGTTTTTTTAGAGGGATACAACTTTAAATTGAAATAAAACACAGAAAGATGTTTTTAATATCCATGAAATTGGCTTTATTTGAAAGATAATTTTATGACAATTATGTCTGAATATGATTTCGGGCATGTGACCGCCGCGATTGGCGTATACATGACGTAATCTGAAGGTCCAATTTTTACACACTCTTTTCGCAGTAAATCAGGCTGTATTTCATTTCAGCAATAACGCGTCGAATTTTGGCTTTCAAGTGCTCAATTGTTTCCGGTTTATCGGCATAGACATGCGACTTTACATATCCTCCAAGAAAATAATCTAATGGCGTCAAATCGCACAAACGAGGTGGCCAGTTAATAGATCCACGAAATGGATTTTTAACTGGCCACCTATTTCGTGCGATTTGACGCCATTAGTTTATTTTCTTTGAGGATATGTAAAGTCGCATGTCTACGTCGATAAACCAGAAACAATTGAGCACTTGGAAGCCAACATTCGACCCGTTATTGCCGAAATACAGCCTGATTTACTGCGAAAAGTGTGTGAAAATTGGACCTCCAGATTACGTCATGTACACATATTCAAACATAAATGCCATAAAATTATCTTTCAAATAAAGCCAATTTCATGGATATTAAAAACATCTTTCTGTGTTTTATTTCAATTTAAAGTTGTATCCCTCTAAAAAAGCACCCTTTATATCCTCCTACTTATTAATGGTCGTATCAGTAATTTTACAAATCCCGGGGATCCTTCTGATTTGTTCTTGAAATTTATCTTGACAGTCTACCATATGATTTCTAGGCGTTGTCAGGTAAAATCGTTAGCTTAAATTTTGGTCGAGAACGTGAACAGTTTACGGAATATGCACATATTAACGATAACTGCTTTAGGATGCATAGAGGATTAAAATTCGAAAAATAGATATTAGCAACAACTGTAGGTAGAGTTCACTGTGAGGAATATGAACACATTGTTTATGATTGATTCTTTTTTCGATCAATATTGTGATTGTGGGGGTTATCATGTATGGCTTTGCAATCATAGGAAAAACCAATAGAAAACTGTAAAATAATAGAGCTGTATCTGATCATTTCAGAAGCTCTCTTAGTTTTTATTAAGAAAAAAGTGAATTTAATTCTTAACTCATTATTTTTGAGATATAAGAATAAAATTTTATTGTTCCACCTCGCATTATTCGATACTTACTCTTCTTCCTAAGTATCCATTATTGTTTTTCAAGCACTAACATTGCTTTGGTTGCGTACAGCGTACAGTTATGCATGGACAAACTCGAGCCCCGACAATTGAACAATGCTGCCACAGGTTTTCACGTTATCATTCTCCCAAATCTTCTGTCCCTCTAATGATCGATTACCGAAGTCAGACTCGCAAGGCCCGCGTTAATTTGTTCAGCCATCCGGCTAGGACAACACTGGTCCTAATTTACACGAGCCTTCGATGAGACACTGAAAAAATTGACCTTCTCAACTGAGGAATGAGCCTTTTTGTGGTCGCCCCAAACGGCCGCCCCTTCGACACTTGTATCCGATGGCTGGTGAAGAGGCCATTGTTTCGCGCGTGGCGTAATAAAATAGGCCTATTATTCCGGGTTTTCCTTGTTGTAGCTGGCTGTGGCAAGTGGCAGGGCCAGATTGAAAAGAGTTGTTGGCTGCAAAACACAAATTTGGAACACTGAGGGCCAACGGAGCGAATCTGAAACTGATGCCCCATAGGGATGTTCGGCGCAGAAATAAGTAACGTATTGTTCGAGGAGGTCAAGGAGGAATCTGCAAAAATAATTTCCAAGATGGATTTAAGTATCTAGTAATGTCAAAATGTGTAAAAAGGCTGTTAAATAAAGAAATGTATAATGCACCAAAATTGAACATGACAAATTGTAGCAGCGAAGAATTTTATTACTGTTTAACATATTTTCCTAAATTTTTAATGCTGAAGAATGGTGCCGGCCAAATAAATATTCTATCTTTCGTTTGAGGGGTTTTAATTCTTCATATTTATATCCGAATCACGAACTGTGTATTTGTATAACTGAAATTAAATATGTTGATGTTGATGGCGCGAAGTTTTCTTCTCTTTCGACCCGTTTGCTCTGTAGAGAATGCCCTCGGAATGTGCTTCTCCATCTTTTATTTCCTCTAATGACTATTACATTCTGTATTTAAATTAAATATTCTAATATGCAACCTTCACAATCGCAATTTCATAATTTTTTGAAAATGTAGTTCTTGATACAGAGAAGCAAAAAAAAATTATCTTTTGCCCGCTTAAGGTTCAGGGATGAAACTTTCTTAATTTCACCTTGTGATGGCTGCTCCACAGCCTAAACTCAAGTTTAATATTTAGGGATGATTACAGTATTCGGAAATACGATTTTACCAGGATTGGAAAATCTTTAAGAGGGTATGGGATTTCAACTACAGTTTTACTTCCCTCGCGTATTGTAATCGCGAAATAATCACCTCCCGAAATTTCTTCAGATCTTCACCTTTTAGGGTCTCTAGGTGATGAAGGAATAGTTTTCTCAAATCTGTCTGTCTGTGTGTCTGTTGCTGGTATAACTAAAAAACGATTTGGTGGAGGAAAACGATACTTTACATGCCGATTATATGCTTTCCTGGCATGAAACCGAGAAAATTTCGGTAAAATATATATAGGGTCAGCATTAGAAAATAAAATTCTGCGTGTTTTTTCTTTAACTCAGGAACTACTACTTAAATGAAAGTTTTTACTTTTGACGAAAAAGGACATATTCTGGACCCAACATATACAGGATGAGCACCTTAAAATATTTTTAAATTTATTTTTGCGCTAACTGAAAAGTAGATAACAGTAATAATTTTCACGTAGCTCAGACTACACTTGACGAAAATGGGACCAATCAGATACAGGGTAAATGAGTCAAAAAAGGGTAACAGTAAGTTCGTTCTGTTTAATACAGCCGCGCATCGCACATATCCGAGAGGTAAACAGACTGGCGTAGTTGAAATCTCATCCGCATGCGTTGTAGTTCGAATCCCACCGCTGGTAATGTTTTTTTTTTATTTGCGAAGAAAGTTCTGAGTAAATCTTTTAACAGATTTTTAAATTTACAAATGCTTATAGATATTTTTAATTTCTTGATGTAATTTGATAAGTTTTCAGGTATTCAAACTAAAATTGACTTTAAGTGTTTAAAAAATATATAATTTTCAATTTTTTTTCCATATCTGGGTAGATGAAGACAGTATTGTAATCGTGAAAAAATCATGTTGCGAGATTTCTTCAAATCTTCACATTTCAAGGTCTCTACATGACGAAAAACAGGTTTTCATAATTCCGTCTGTCTGTGTGCCTGTTTATTTGTCTGTCTGTCTGTTGCCGGTATAACTCAAAAATTATTTTTTGGAGGAAGACGATATTTTGCATGCGGATTTAAAAATATATACAGGGTGAGCACATTAAAAGTATAATTGTCTGCCTATTTTTGCTTTAACTCAATAACTATTGCTTAAATGAAAGTAAGTGCAAAATATTCTCAGGTATTTACCCTTGATAAAAGAGGCATATTTTGGAGCCAACGTACAGCGTATGCTGAAAAGTTTTCTACAAATGGAGAAGTTTTTTATTATTAATTTCTCAAAAAAAAAAACTTTTACGAAAAGTCCTGGATCAATTCAACTTCAAGAAACAAGTATCACATTTTAAAAAGATCTGCTAGTATACAGGAAAAATGAAAATATTTATTTTAAGTATACATAATGTAGAATATGTCTTATAATTTCATTTCATTATCTATAACCTCTTTTAAGGTCGGTGTCGAGGACCATTCATAACTCGCGGGAAGTGCAATGGAGGCAATGGGCCGCACGCAACTTACATTATGCTCCCCTGCACCCAAACACACAACACACTTAACAATGCTAAACCTACCTTACAACTTACTCAACTAATGAGTTCAAATCCATTGCCCCTCCAAGAAAATTCTCGACTATGGCTAGATTTGATCCCATGTTCACCTGGTTGCTAAGCAGACTGCTAACCCACTCAACCACCCACGTGGCCCATGTCATATAATACTGTTGTAAAATGTATAATTTTATCAACATGTCTGGTATTAAAAATGTCTGAAGCTTCCTGAAATGTTTCTAGTTATCTCCAACAATTAAAACAATTTCAATTTTATCC
The DNA here is from genome assembly GCA_940337035.1 of Agriotes lineatus. Taxonomy (NCBI): domain Eukaryota; kingdom Metazoa; phylum Arthropoda; class Insecta; order Coleoptera; family Elateridae; genus Agriotes; species Agriotes lineatus. The sequence goes on from CALNHX010007591.1 coordinate 7,285, forward strand.
TTAACACTCAATTTTACCGGCATTTTTTTTAACATTAAGTAAATTACTAAATTCAAACTAACGTTTTTACAAGTCACTGAACAGAGTTTACCTACATAAGATGTTTTCTTTTGTTTTCGAATTTTTAATGGGAAACCATGTGGCTAAATGGACTAAATTGAGGCAGTTGTACACTGATTTAAGACTTTACTTTCCAGTAGCCCTGTATATTAGCGGATCTTTTTGAAATGTGTTACTTGATTATTGAAGTCAAATTGATGCAGGACTTTTAGTAAGGAATAATTTTGTTTAGAGAAATCTACAAAAAGAAAGTTCCCTATTTGTAGAGAAATTTTTAGGACACGCCGTATACAGAGTGAGCACCTGAACAAATAATTTTTTGTTTATTTTAGCTTTAACTGCGAAATAGAAAAAAGTAATAATGTGCACGTAGCTCATGCTTTTTATTTTGACAAACTGGGTCCCAATAGATCCAGGGTAAATGTTCTAAAAGAGAAAAAAAGGAGGAGCGTTGTGTTTAATACAGCTGCACGCAGCGATCCGATGGATCCAAGCGTTGAAATAGCCTTCGCGGGCGCTGAAGTTCGAATCCCACCGCCGGTAATGTTATTTTATTTGAAAAATGATGTAATTCGCATTACCAAGTGTTTCCTTTTATTGTTTTATCGTTATTAGGAACGTTAATGTATTTTTACCTCTAGTTTCTAGATTTTTAATATTGTTTAGTGTCACGTCTACTTCCGAAGAAAGTTCTGAGTAAAGCGCTTCACAGATTTTGTAATTGCGTGTATTCCTTAAATTTTGGTATGGCACTTTATTATACATTTTTGAATGTTCACAATAATTTCTATTTTTACAATCACTGTGGTAATTTTTTAAGCCAAAGTTTCATTTTTTACACCTTAATTCAACCTTTACACCAAACACAGCAATTCAAAATTGAACCTTTTTATATGTATTTTAGAGATTTTTGAAAGTGTTCAAAAGTTTATTTGGCAATTTTTAAAAAACTAACACGTTTTCTTAGATTAAAGTTATTGCGAAATTTTATAATTCAACATCCTGAAAAAAATTTAAAACTTTCATATATTAAATACTTTGTTATTACTACAACCTCATTTTTTTAGTTTAGTTTAACATATTCACTTCAAAATATTTGAAATTGATTTCGTTGTCACATAAAAGTGTATTACGGTATTGTCATGGATCCTTACTCTGAGAATATTTCTGCTTCGTCGTATTGGTTCAAACTTTCAATCGCAGCTTGTAATCGCATGAATTTGAGTTCGAATAACCATTACGATTGTTTTTTAAAATTTTAAATGTGTATATTCCAATTGCATATAGCTTCTAATGATATTTTTAGCATGGGAAAAATTTGAGAAATAATAAATTCGCAGGTGCAAGGAACTCGAGCTCCTTTTTGTGGTCAAATTATCTACTTAAAAGAATTATATTCACTTTAAAACTATATAAAAATACTGCTTAAAGGAAAACTTGCAGTTAATTTGTCAAGTATACACATACATGCCAACTTTGCTTATTAAAATTTGGGAAAATGTTTTCGTAAACTATTCGGTTTCGATAAACGTGCGGTATAAAATTATTATAGTGATTTCCAAGAGGAGAAACATTTTATATTCGCTATTTATTATGCCGAAGCCTCGAAGTATAGATCAGATAGGTACCCAATAAACTTTGCAAATACTTCGATGACCTAATCCCATCTTACAGAACCATAATGTCATATTTACGCAATAGGGTTTCTTCGTGTATTTTGCACAGCAATAAATTTCTTTGGAATCAACGTAGTAGTTAGTTATAAAACCTATCTCAGTTATATCACGCAGACGTGTGGTAACAATTCAGCAAACTATTTTATTTACGGTAACAATTTCACTTCGTCAGTAGTTCTAATGTCAGAAAAGCCCACCCGAATTTGTATGTCAGAGAAGTTGCACGTTTTGGTTAGTATAGCAACGCTTCTCCACTGGTATAGTTATTACTGATGCTTTTTAAGCAGTTAAAAACGTGCACCAAATGGTTATACCTGAACAAATGTATTGTTTATGCGATATGGACCAAATATGTATTTTAAAATAATTTATGACTAAAACATAGCGTCCTATAATTTTCTTTGCAAGAAGTGGTCTTGTACATTATAATAGTTATTTATGTATCAAGGGCGTAAAACAGGAGCTTTGGCTCGCGGCGTGAAAGCTACAGCACGAGGTGCGGAGCACCGAAGGCTATAACACGACAATGACCAAAGACGCTGGTTATGCCTGAGGTGCATGCAAAACATAATATGGTACTTCTTACAATTATTGTAGCTGAATAGTATCTTTGTAAATAGGTATGATTTCCATTAATACGTGTTTGTACATAATAACTAAAATGACGTCAGAGGCCGAAAGAGATATTTATGCAATAAGGGAGATATGTTTTTTCCTGAGGTTGACAACCGAAGGTAAAAAACATGAATATCGCCAGTGGTGCATACAACATTTTATTTACTAGCATATTAGTAAAATTAATATAAAATTTCAAAATGCCATAAGTGTCACATGTCATATTTAAAATAAGACGTTGTTTGTAGTTACATGATTACCATGAGATTGAAGGAGAAATAATTTGAAAATTCCTAGGGAATTACGAGTAGGTTTTCATATTTTGTATCTATTATGAAAATGAACAATATCATGTTGCTAGTAAATAAAAGATATTTATCGCCCAAGGGCAAAAAGACTAGCTTTACGCCTGAAAATGAGGTCTAAAAAACGCCTATTATTGATCGATCGTACATAATAGTATATTATGATACTAGTGTATACCTTTAAAGCACGTGCGACGAGTTTAGGAGCACGACGCAAAGCTGAGTGCTTTTAACGTTAATAGTGCTTTAATGGCTCTTATACACGTGTATCATTTTTTCTACGATCGTAACAGAAACATAAAATCTTAGTGCGGTGACCCTTTTCCCGTCACATTGTGTTAGATATTCTAGGTTATGTTGACATTCAAATTTACGGCACACCGCCATCAATGGCAACGTGCTAGAAAGACCGAATTCGGGGACTATTATTAAGAGTGCTACAAACGTCACTTTTGACACTAGAAACTATTGTTGAAAGTTGTTATTTTGACACGATCGTAGAAAAAATACTTTATATTAATATCACTCTAATAGAATATATAATTCGTTGGTTGTTTCGGTTTCGCCATATGATTTTATATGTACATGCTATTCCTGCATTTCTCACGTATATTCAAAGACAACAAATTAAATGCACAGTATTTTATTTAAACATTAAATACATTTGCTCGGTAGAAATAACAAGTGAAAAGTAAAACGAATATATTTTTTGTAATATAATATATGTTCAGTAAAAATAATAACTACAGAGTAAAAATATTCAACGTTCAGTACCAAATATAAATGTTTAGTAAAATAACAGATGTTTGGTAAAACTATAAATGTTTGACAAAAATCGTAGGCGATCAATAAGAAAACGATAAGCGCCCAGTAAAATAATCAATGTTCAGTAAAAATGATAAATGTTTAAGACGAATATAGAGTGTTCAGTACAAATAGAAAATGTTTAATTCTAAAATTATTCAGGGTCAGTAATAATGTCAATCCTCAATAAAGCAAGGCAATAAATTAAATGCTCAGTATTATTTTAAAATGGTAAGTAACTAGCTTTTGAGCCTACCACATATATGGACTTACTCCAATTAAAATAATTTTTGTAATTTTAAAATCGAATCGTAAATAAAAAAGTTACAGAAGAAAGAAAATGTTTCAACGTCTTTGATAAATAAATCGAGAGTGTTCAAAATTGTGTACAAAATAGGTAAAAATATCTTAACGTTGTTAACAATACTAAACCAGTAAAAGGAAAAGCTGAGTAATGCGAATTCTATCAATTTGTAAATAAAAAAGATTGCAGCTGGTGGGATTCGAACCCGTGCTCCTACACGAAATTTGTAGCTAGCCAAAAGCTTTCATCGCTCACCCACGACTGCTCACCTATTGTACTTGCTTATGGCTGCGTTATAATGGACGTCGTGATGACACAGCTGATCACGGATAAATTGAGCTCGCTTGCTGCCAATAAAAAAGTGCCAACTGCTTCTATGGTATTAGAATTATTAGAAAATGTTTGTCCCAGTCTCCAATTTCTTGCGGTCATTTCGGCCTTCTTGTTTTGTCTTTAGGTTCTAAGAATTCAGAATCGCTAGCGTAATATAGAATAACCAAATTTGTGGGCTCTCCTGACTCAACTACTTTCCATTATACTTGAACGAATGCAAACAGAACTTCTAAAATAGGCATACTTTGAAATTTCTTCATAATTAGTACGCTTTTACTACATCACCTACTTTCATTTGTTGTATTATTGGGATTAATTTCTGTTATTTTGAGGATTATGCAGCCAGAAAAGTAACACAAAACCTATCCTCAAGTATCCAGCTGCTGTTACTGAACATGTATTATTTTTACCGTGCAAATTCAAATAAAATACTGTGCATCTGCAATTTTTTTAATATGTGCTTTAAACTGTACAAAAAATAATAAAATACCGTGCGTGTTTACTGGGCACTTTTAATTTTGTGATGTGCAATTTACAATCATTTACTAATTAGTTAGTCACTGGACATATACATTTGTTTACTGAATAAAACTGAATTATATACTGAACGTTTTATTAGTACCCTATATTCAAATCGATGCAACATTTTAGGAAGTCACTATCTTTTTTCTTTATAAATTTAACATACATGGTGTCCCTAATAATAAGTTTACATCTTATTCAGGAGCTGGTGTTTCTATATGCCTGTTCTCAATCTTTACCCATTTGTCCTCAAAATAAGAATTAACATTTAATTTATAAAAAAATTGCAGTTTCGTCAGAAGGGATGGCACCATTAAATTTCTGTGCTGATAGTTTTAATCATATATTTAATACTTCTATATTGCTAGTAGGGTCTGGGAACGGGCGAAAACACTACGGCTCCGACATATAGTACGTCCGTCTCTCTCTGAAAACTACGCGAGAGAATTCGAACTGCACAGTTTCGTTCACGTGTTCAGGGACGACACTTGTGCGCAATGCACCAAGTTCGTAGAAGGAGATGGTTGTCTGTATCACTTACGCTGTGACCTCTCCACTTACAGGCGCTAGCAATATATAAGTATTAAATATATGGTTTTAGTATGCAGACTGTAGCGCTCTCAGCTGAATGAGACCCAGGTCCAGTTTGCTTGAAATTCTTTTAGAGTGTGGTGCGTATTATTTGCCCTCTCTCATGCAATGTTGTGTGATTGCACCTTGTCTGATTGTTTTCCCTAATGGATAGCATGCGAACCTTATTTAAGTTATATTCAATTATAGTGTAACTACAAACAAGAGGTACGTAAACTACGCGAATAACGTGAAACTGTCTTCGCTGCTCAGCTAGAACCCATAAGAACACTTTGTAGATTCGGACATATAAAAAAGTACTATCTGTACTATGTGATAATCACTGTAGTTAGTTTGGGTCGATTAATTAAATAAGTTTATATTAAATTAAACATACAAATCCTTAGCTTATTTTAGTTATAAAATTTTCTCTACTATATGTATTCTTGTCCTCTGCACTCTTCTTACTTATGCTATTTTTCTTATTCCATCGTGTTAACGCTTCTTGGGCTTTTCTCTTTTTCTCTTTCATATCTCCCTTGCTTCATATACTCTTCTCCGTAATATTTACCCTCCCATCTTGTTTACATGGTATAGCAATTTAACATGTTTTGGTATTTTGTGTTCTATTGGTTTACGTTTCAATAGCTGGGAAGAATCGTTTTTTATTTTGCCTCTCTTTGTTTTATCTTTAGAACATGTCATTTAGTGATGGGCATAACCGGACAATTTTCATAACCGAATTATTTGCATTCGAATGATATTAATAACCGAATGATTATTTGAATAATCAATCGAATAAATTTTGGCTGTCGATTCGCTTCGATTTCGCCGGTTTGCCGGTTGGCGGTTCACCGTCATCTGCATCGGCATCGTAACTTGCAGATAGCAGAGGAACTCAGTTAATCATTAATTATAATAATTGTATAAATGATTTTTATTTAAATTCTAAGGAGTTTAAACCATTGAGAATAGTTATATCAATACTAATCATAACGAAATTCTAAATATGCGAATACAAAGTATCTATTGAATCTATTTTTAGTTCCTAAAATTCTCTAGTAGCCACCCTTCCCTTTTCGCTTGCACATCATACCGGTATATTTTAGAATCCATAATTTATCTACGTTCAGCCTTCCGCGGTTCTAAGGACGCACACTTAAAATTTTAAACATCGAAATCCACTTCTTGTCCCACGTTCATATCATATGACGACGGATGGGCTCGACTGCTCCGTTATTAAAAATTAAATATAAATCTGTTACATTGAAAAATCTTATTTCGCTTTCTGTTTATCCCTTATTAGGCATAATCAACAGCGTTTCGAAGCAAAAATTTAGGCGTTATAAATTAATACCAACACAGCTTTGGCAAATCTCATACTCAGCAGAGCGTTATCTTTAATAGGAACGGCCCCATAAATTTAACTGGTCGACTGGGAGTCTTAAATGTGTTAATAACATCAACAAGCAGCCGCGAGCCTCACTTGGGTCAATAAGAACAATCTACCTTGCTTATGGTTATGAATGAGGTATTATTTACAGAATTTCGATCACTCGCAGGTCGCTGAGATACTGCACGTAGTACGTATCAGGTTGAGGTTATTTTTCATTCGAATACTTAGAACGAAAACCGAGTTACTCAGGTTATTTCAATAACCGGATAACCGGTTATTTTTCATTCGAATAAGCCCATCACTAATGTCATTATAGACAAAGCCACTTTATTATAAATTTCTTCTCTTTTCCATGAACGGTATCTTGTTACCTGTTGTTTCGATTTTTTTTTTGATATCTTCTTCTAGTTTTACGTATTCCGTTACTTGTACCCCTAATCCCTAGGTGTAGACGTTTTTTACTTGCTTTAATTTTGCATATTCTAGATCTCTATTGGGTACTCTTACTTCGAAGTCTGTTATCACGGTTTTGCTTTTATTACAATTATTACAAGGCACATTTTCTTCAGCTCTCTATCATATTGTGCTGAAAGTACATAATATTCTATTGTACCTAGAATATTAGCGTTTTATTTGTATTATCCTGTTTCAGTTTTTTTATTGTATGTGGTTCTGTCTTTTTTTTACATTCTTTTACTACCTCATCTAGTACGGTTGTGATTATAAGCGGACTTTACAAGCTGTGCTAATTTTGTCTCGAATGTTGTAGAAGTTGAATTTCGAGTTTTTACGTAGTTTATGCACTTTTTGTAGATAATTTTGGTCATTTCTATTAGATTATGGTAAATTTTTATTTTCAAATTAACTCTATATCTGGATTTTATTATCTTTTTGTATACTTTGTTTGATGTCTTAAGTAGTGTCCTTACCAGTGTCCTGTCCCGATAATTGTTGTGGTTTTTTCTTCTTCAACTTTTTATATTTTTGTTACCTTTGATGCTTTTAAGTGTTATACTTTTCTTTTCCTTGATGTGCTAATGTTGCCAAGATTTCTCCACGCTGATTTTTTGCTTCTGCAAATGTTACTTTTGCTAATTTTCTGCTGTTTTCGTATACTATACTAGTACTACTAGTAGTATGGTTTGTAAGTATTACTACCATTTATTTTCTTCTTTTTTATTTTTCCAGCCTTCTTTCCTACTTTCGTTCTACTACAACTTTCTTTTGCATATTCTAAGATATATTTTCTTAAGTGGTTTGTCTTGTTTATCTGATCTAGTGCACATTTCTTCTTCTGTTTTTCTGTCGAATACTTTTCTGTTTTCTCTTATTTAGTATATCTTCAATCTGTCGTTTCATATTTTTTAATGTAGTAACGTTCTTCTGCTTTTATTATTTTGTTCCTTATGTTCGGCACTTACGTACTCTTGCAAACCACTCGAAGTAAATTTAGTAGTTGTCCTACCATGCCGTTTGCTACAAAAGTAACAGCTGATAGTTACAGTTCCCTATCTGGTGACAGTATAACTTTATTTCTTAATTTAAATGTTAAGTCTCATTTTGTGAAGAACTAATGGCAGATGGGAGTCTTGCTTCGACTTGCTAGGAGCAAGTGGGGGCACCCTGTAGAAGAATTTTTTTCCCAATAATGTCGTCATACCACCGACATAAAAAGAAGAATATTTAAAACTAAAATCATTTATAAATTTATAAATGTGATTAAGTATTTATTTGAATTGAAAATTAAGACAGTTAAAGGTTAAAATAAAAAGGACGAACTAAAGGGTTACAAAATATTTATTATCTAGGCAACTAAGGAAAACACATTAAATGCCCCCTTTTGCTACATTTTATATTTTTAGCAGTATTGTCACAAATGCTTTTAATGGAAATACGAGTATACCCAACCTTTCTAAAAATTCTAAGAAAAATAAATTGGTATTTGATTATAGCTTGCAACTTTTCAGTTCATTTCGTTGCGTTGTAAACAAATATTATGTGTTAATGTATATAAATCTGCGGCCAAGATTAAAGCGTGTTTTTCTAGTTAAATGTGAACGGGAAGACGTTTGCAAATTTTCTAGAAACGTAGTAATAGATAAACTTTTGCTTTGCAGAAATGGAGCGACAATAAACAGCTTGCAAATTAACGTATGTTATTTTTCGTTTATAACGCCATAAAAAATTATTACAAATAAGTAAACTTGACGTTAGTATATTTAGTGGTACGAGTAAACAGTATTACATGCGCAAATAGTTTTGCAATGTTATGATCTGGTGCGATATAAATCTTACTAAAATTAGAATTTTATTAACTTGATTATAACTACGAGATTTGGATTTAATACTGTGACAAATAACCATTGCACCTTTGTAATTTCCAGATCCCAAAATAGCATTACTCTGCGCCAGCTGACGGACGGCAAGCACTTCATTCAGCTGATCTACGAATCTGACAATATAAGAGACTGCGAATACCTCCACCAAAGAGGCCAAGTTGAAACGTTCCTAGCCAAGTTCGAAAACGACTTCAACAATCTCTTACCTACCTCAAACGTTACTATAGAGTCTTTAGACAATAGAGAGTTACCGGAGGATATTAGCAGTTGGCTTAGTTACGCCAAACTCAGAGTTTTGTGCAAGAAAAACCATAGAGCCATTAAGAAGGCTTTAAAGTTGAGCAGAAGGAAAAGAGGCAGCGGAAGTGCCAGGCACGAAAGGTAAGAATTTGTAAATTTGATATTATTGGTCGGTTTATTCAGTTTTCCTAAATAATGTAAAATACGTGTGTTATAACATAAGGTATCTGGTGAAAACGCTTTTTGGTTAATATTAATGAAATTCCTTAAAATTATACTTAAAGGTATTGCATATACAGCAAGTATACTAAAATTAAGGATATGTCTAGTTCCAGGTCCAATAGAAACAGAATATGCGTTTTTTCATTGACAGCTTTAGTCAATAACTGGAATAGGTACTATATTTGGAAACAGCTACATACATTTCTGTATTGTTACGCCCAATATTTTAGTTTATGTCAGGCGACCATATGGGCTCGTGGCAGATTTAGTAAATTATTCCCATAGAAGAATTTTATATTATGTACATTTTAAATTAGTGACGGCATTTTAATTTATATGCACAGAAATTGTAACATATTGTTTTCAGCTGTTATCCATATCGTCAATAGTTAAATACTCCGGTTGATTTTGAAAATGTTGAAATGGAGAATTATTTTGGAATGCTAACTAATATTCGTATTCCATAAATTCTGACACGTATTGAACTGCTTTGAGCGTAAAACAAAGTCTGCTTTACATTTTACCGGATATGCATTCAAAAGCAAGCTTGCGCAAGTCTAAAAATAACTGAAATTTTTCCAATAGTTGCTTTGACGTGTTTTTACAGGATTTGTGCAGTTATATTAACGTCACTGTAGCGTAAGCATGGCAACAATTGCCTATGTTATGTTTTAGGGGTATTACATAAACTTACTAATATTTATAAATAACTGTTCTATTAATGATGGTAATTCTGATAATACCAACTTCGTGGTCTGATAATGGAAACTGCGTATAAATATCGCTGAAGAATAAATTTGAGGTTTAAAATGTCGCCTGTTATTACTAAGTATATATGTTTCCAAAGTAATCATCATTTAAATTAATGTTAGGTACTTTAATATCATATTCCAGCATTTTGACTTCAAGAATGCCACCATTTCAGTTTAAACGGCATCGTGTTGAAAAATGTCAAAATATACTTTTAAATGTACCGCTTTTTAAAGCGTGAATTTAAAAATTATTTCTGCAAAAATGTCTTTTCAAAATATATCGTCCTTAAAAACTTCTATTTTAGATATGTTTCAACAAGATTTTTAACATATACTGCCCAACATATGAACTGGACCATTTGCATATATTGGTTCAATTTTTAAAACTATTTTCCAAAAGGACAGTTATGCCATTTTTGGTAACCTTTCAGGAATGTGTCACTATAAAAATCATTTCTTTTCATAATTTGGTTTAAATAAAACGAAGTCCATTAATAAAATATTATCATTTGAAAATTTTGAGTTTTTCCCAAATGTTGATAACACATTGCCTACAAAAGTATGCCAAATCGTTGTCAAAAAATGTATACGTTCCGAGGAAACTCAAAAAATTTAATTTCCTTTTTTTGTTCTGCCTCTTATTTTTGTTAAATATAGTTTTTTTTATATTTTTTTTATTTTTTAATTTTATTAATATGATTTTGTTAATGCTTCAGTTAATATTTGAGAATAGTGAAATTAAATATGCTTATTATGAGAATAAAACTAAAACTTTTGTATATACTTTTTGTAACGTAATGTAACAGATACAATTTTTATGGGTGGTCCAGTTCATTTGTTGAGTACTATATGAAAATGTCATCTTTAAAAATATCGTCTTCGCTAACCCAGCGCTTCAGAAATGTTAATTTAGACAACGACCTGAAGATGTCTAACTAAAGATGTTCCCAAACATTCATTCATTCATCTTTAGCTGAAATTAAACATATTGTCTCAAAACTTGTTGTCTTTTAAAACGTCGCCTTTTAAAATGCGGTCTTTTAAATTTGCCATCTTTAAGAGCGTGATGTTATATATATCTCCTTAAAGATCTCTACTACGAGGAGGTGGTTATTAAAAATACCTGAGGTCAAAATGTTTTTTAAGATGTACTATTAATTGTAAGAAATGTCACCTCAGTTGTAAACATCGTTCTTCATAAATATTAAATTTTAAAGATATCTACTTTAAGGTGTCGTTCTTAATCATATCGAAGTAAAAATATTTTAAAATTTGTTGTTTTTTAAAAAGTCGCATTTTAAAATGTCGTGGTTTAAAATTGCCACCTTTAGGAACATGATAGTAGTTTACAAATTATCCCCTTAAAGCTATCATGGGTTAGAAGAGGTCGTTCTCAAAACTATCGCGGTCAAAAGTGTTACATTTAAAAAACTGTCGCCTTAAAAATGTCACATTAGTTATGAACAACATTCTTGAGAAATATTGCTATACAAAATATCCTTTTGAAAGTGTCTACTAAAATGTGTTGTTCTTAATCAAATCGAAGCAAACATGTTGTTCTTGAAAAAATCATCTTTTAAAATGTGTTTTAAAATTGCCACCTTTATGAACATGATATTAATTTACAAATTATTCCCGTAAAGCTTTCTCTTAGGTAGAAGGGGTCATTCTTAAAAAAATAGTAGTCAAAAGTGTTGCATTTAAATAACTGTCACTAAAAATGTCACCTTAGTAATGAACATCGTTCTTCAAGAATATTACTTTACAAACTATCCTTTTAATGATGTCTTCTTAAAGGTGTCGTTTTTATGAATATCGAAGCAAATATGTTGTCTTAATAATTGTTTTTAAAAAGTCGTCTTTTAAAATGTCGTGTTTTAAAATTGCCACTTTTATGAACATAATGTTACTTATTCTTGTTAACATTGAATTTCGGCTTAGACCGCGTAGTCTTTTTTAGATAAGCACCCAGCATTCTCTGGCTTAATGTGCCTTGCACCTTGTGAATTCGAGCAAGGATCCTCGCGATGGCCATGCTTTTTTGTTGCTCGTGTTTTTTGAGTACCTTGAGAACAAGGATACTTAGGCAGATCTGACCTTGATGCTGTTGACGCACACATGTCGACTAATGTTTTGGAAGGCATTGCACCTCTGAGCGACTTTCACTCTGATGATGCAAGCCGCGATGTTTTGCAAAACGTTAGTCGATATGGGTGCACAAACAGCATCAAGGCCAAATCTGCCTAAGCATCATTGTTCTCAAGGTACTCAAACAACACGAGCCACCAATGAGTAGGCCATCGCGTGCGTGGATCCTTGCTCGAGTTCACTATGTGCAAGGCACATCAAGACAAAGAATGCTGGATGTTTATCTAGAAGACTACGTGGTCTAAGCCGAAATTCTTAACAAGAATAATTTGAGTATCCTCAAATGCCTCAAACCATATATGATATTAGTTTATAAATTATCCACTTAAAGCTATTTATTAGCTAGAAGAGGCGGTTTTTAGAAATATCGCGGTCGAAAGTGTTACATTTAAAAACTGTGGCCTTAAAAATTATACCTTAATTATATGAACATTCTTCTTCAGAAATATTATTTTGCAAAATATTCGTTTGAAGATATCTACTTAAAGGTGCCGTTCTTAATCATATTGCAGCAAAAATGTAGTCTTAAAATTAGTTGTTTTTTTAAAACCGCATTTTAAAGGTCGTATTTTAAAGTTGCCACCTTTATGAATGAGATATTAGTTTACAAATTGTCCCCTTAAAGCTAGGTCGTTCTTAAAAAATCGAAAGCAAAAGTTTTATATTTAAAATTGTCGTCTTAAAAATGCCACCTTAGTTATGAACATCGTTCTTCAGAAATATTACTATACAAAATATTTTTTTGAAGGTGTCAACTTAAATGTGTTGTTCTTAATCAAATCGAAGCAAACGTGTTGTCTTAAAACATGTTGTGTTCTTTAAACATTTACCTTTGAAATGACGTGGTTTAAAATTGCCATCTTTATGAACATATTAGTTTGAAAATTATCCCCTTAAAGCTATCATTAGTTAGAAAAGGTTGTTCTCAAAAATGTCGCGGCCAAAAGTGTTACATTAAAAACGTCATCTTAGTTATAAACATTGCTCTTCAGAAATATTAATTTACCAAATATTCTTTTGAATATGTCTACTTTAAGGTGCTCATGCCGTCTTAATCATATCGCAGCAAAAACGTAGTCTTAAAATTAGTTGTTTTTTAAAAATCGCATTTTAAAGGTCGTGTTTTAAAATTGCCACCTTTACGAATGTGATATTAGTTTACAAATTGTCCCCTTAAAGCTAGGCCGTTCTTAAAAAATCGCAAACAAAAGTTTTATATTTAAAATTGTCGTCTTAAAAATGCCACCTTAGTTATGAACATCGTTCTTCAGAAATATTACTTTACAAAATATCTTTTTGAAGGTGTTAACTTAAATGTGTCGTTCTTAATCAAATCGAAGCAAACATGTTGTCTTAAAATTTGTTGTTCTTTAAAAATTCGCCCTTTAAATTTTCATGTTTAAAATTGTTATCGTAACGTCATATTAGTATACAAATTATTGTCTTAGAGCTATATAGGTCTAATAGGTCGCTCTTCAAAATATGGCGGTCAAAAGTGTTACATTTAAACTGTCGCCTTAAAAATTTTACCTGAATTATGAACGCCCTTCTTCAGAAATATCATTTTAAAGATTCCTACTTAAAGGTGTCGTTCTTAATCATTTCGAAGCAGAAATATTGTCTTAAAATTTGTTGTTTTTTAAAATGTCGTCTTTTAAAATGCCGTGTTTTAAAATTGCCACCTTTACGAACATGATATTAGTTTCCAAATTATCCACTTATCTATTAGTTAGAAAAGGTCGTTCTTAAAAATGCCGCGGTTAAAAGTTTTACTTAAAAAAAAACTGTCGCCTTACAAATGTCACCTTGGTTATGCACATCGTCCTTTAGAAATATTACTTTACAAAATATCCTATTGAAGATATCTACTTAACGGTTCGTTCTTAATAATATCGATGCAAACATGTTGCCGTAACAATGGTTTATTTTTTAAAATGTCGCCTTTGAAATTTTCTTTAAAAATTGCGACCTTCGCGAAGGTTATGTTCGTTTAGAAATTACCCCCGTAAAGCTATCTACTTCGTTTTCAAAAATATCGATTTTAAAAATGTTGTATCAACATTTGTTGTTTTTAAAAACGTCACTTCAGTTGTGTGCATCATTCTTGAGAAATATTACTTAACAAAATCCCTTCTGGTGAGAGGATGGCCCCTCGAGAAAATGCTCGACTTTCAGGCGGCCGACACGAGTTCGATTCTCGGCGACGCTATCACGCTAACACCTGTGGTAGTCATTAACCGCCATTAGCCTCAGGGCGGGCTCATAAGACCACTTTGTGGTTAAGAACATGCCACTGGCCTAATGTAAGGGGAATAAGAAAATATTTGATGTCCTCTTAAAGGTTTCGGTCTCAAACGTATTAAATCAGAAATGTTGTCTCAAAATTTAATATATGTTGAAATTTCGCCTTTTAAAATGTCGTATTTTAATATTTTTCACTTTTACCAACATGACAGTTTAGTCTGTGGAATATATTCTCTTAAAGAACACTATTGAGTGGAGATCGTTATTAAAAATATCGACTTGCTATTTTCTAAAAAGTGGCTTTTTAAATTGGCATGTTTTAAAATTGCCACTTTCACAAACCTTATTTTGGTTAACAATTTATCCCCTTAAAGAAATGTACTCTCAAGAGGGAGAGATTATTAATTATTATTAATTTGCTGTTTCTTAAATCGCATTTTAAAATGTGGTGTTTTAATTTTTTTTTAAATGAGTGACGCCCTATTAAGCTACATTATCTTTAAAGGTATTTAGGTACTTGAAATACTTTGCCTTCAACCAAGTGTTTCTCAAAATGCCTGTATGAAAGATAAAACTGCAAAATATTTGCATTAAAAATGCCTCAAATTTGTTGTCTTTAAAAATGTCAGCATAAAAACACCACCTTCATGAACGTTCCCAAAAATGACACATTAAAAATATCGTTCTTAAAACTATTTACTTACATCTTCCTGAAATTTTGTATAGGGCCATAATTTATCATTCCGAACAACTTTTTTTAGTAAAATTTTGCCGTATCATCAACAGAAAGGGTAGTTTACCTGAAAAGAAAATAACTTTCGCTTCACCGTCAAGACCGACTTGTTTTTTCAAAAACTGAAAATATTCTTAAATTTCTCTTCAGACCAAGCAGGACCTAATCCCATAATCTTAAAATAAAATTCAAAAATTTTTAGTCTATCTCACCTCTTGTAACATCACTCCTGGGACACACTGTATATACAACCGGCAATCTGACTGTATCTACATATCACAGAGTGGAGCAAAGCAGTGGCAAAGCTCAATTGGGATTCAAGAGTGGCTTAGGCACGAGAGAGATACTTTTCAGCATTCAGGTACTGATACTGATCGAAGATGAGTACTCTGATGAGAACGAAATTCAGAAGGACAGACAGCAATGTGTCCTATCATCAGTACCCTTCAATATGTAGTCGGAATACCTTTTCAATGAAATATTGGTTGACTCCTAGGGCGGAGTCATTATAAGTCATTATAACTTGAGATAAGTAGACGATACCATATTACTATCCAATGGCGAGAAAAGACGTGAACCTCAACAGTTCAAAGACCAAAGTGGATAAAAGTAAAAAATCTTACCTTGAATGGAAAGCAACTTCAGAGGGAAGATACGAATTGAAAAGTTGCTTTCAATCGTATAAGGAAATTACGCATCTGAACGTCCAACTCCGAATAACGAGAACTCTGATATGTTTGTTTTTTGTCTTATTATATGGTGTAGAATTCTGCTCAATCAGTGAAAATTTATCAAAACGCCTTGAAGCATTCGTACTATGGTGTTACCGACAAATGCTTAGAATTTCATGGGTAAACTATGTTACGACGAGACTGTTTTTTATAATCTAAAGTTGATTTGCAACAGTAAGAAATCCAAAAGTTCCTCTAGCTAGCTACAGCGGGACACGGGCGCGGTTATATTTTGAAATCGTAAGTGTTTCTGCCTAAATAAGTTCAAGAGGGACGTTGAAAGTAGGAAATTATTATTATACGTGCACCATTAGATTTCATCTTCGTCCACAGAGACATTTGGCATTCTCTAGTCCAGAAGGGAACTACCTCTACATATTAATGTTTAACCTGCATGTAGTAGTACAAAATTCGGGCAAACACGATGAATGAACAATATCGTATAATGGATTCAGACAAAACTACATCTAGCCGAAACCGGAAATATTCGTTATGCGGTTTACTACTATTTATGTATTACATTGTATGACTTGTGGTAGGAAGACTGGTGTCAGAATTTATAGGTTTTGCGAGCGCCTATGACGTAATCTAACGACTGTCATCTAAATGACAACCTGGGCCGAGGGCTTAGCATGCTTTCCGAGGCACGGTTGGCTGCAATTTTACTGCCACTATAGGTCGGACACCCGTTCGAGTGCAGACGGCCGCTAACGTTGCGGTTACAAGCTAAACTTGATCAAACTTATTAGGCTGATTACAATCCAACCTGTTTATTAACAATATTTTAGGCTCTACCTGAGGGGGAGGAAAGCTCGAGCTGGTGTCCTTGTAGCAAACACTCGAATAATACACAATACATGCTAAGAATGTCTGATTTACTTCTAGATTTATATGTAGGTAAGCTCCAGCTACTAGAAGGAAAAGTACAAACATGCAGGGACTACCAAAACCTGGGGCACGAGACACCCTTGCAGATGTTCGGCGGGCGGCAGCAACTCGAGATTTCTGGCCTGAAGCCCGAAATACCCTCATTGGGACATCGGCATGGTAGAAACTTGGAAATTATGATCTGGTACACGAGCCAGGTCGAGAATGCCATCTTTTATATGTTTACATCCGACATCTACAGTCGTTCGTTGGCGTCTAGCGTAATGGACAAGTATTAACAGGTCGAAGTTTTTATTAAGACCGATTAAATAACGATATAGTACAACATAACTCCACTGCAATCGCATAATCGCACAGATCTTTGGCTGGCATGCATTTGTCGCGCCGTTTCCGTACTCACGGGACGAGTTCATAGGCGTACGCGCCGAATTGATACCGGGGCGAAATTAACGTAGCGTGTTATGTAAAACATACCTTTACCAGTGTCAGGGTGGCAAATAAGTGCGTACCGGCAATTATCTGTCAGCCTGAACGCATAAACGCACCTGCACAAAAGTACAGTTTGTCGGCACGTTTGAAATAACGCTCCTAAAAGATTTTTAGAAATTTGTGAAACCGGAAAAGATAAACTGGGAACTGTCCGTAGGTTAAAACTACTAAACTTCTGAAGTAACAGAAATCATATAGTACAGTAAATCAAATCTCTTTGAAAATATTCGATATATGTTCTCCAGCTTTAGTAGGTTTAATGCATTCTAGAATTAGGTCCATAATATTGGTATGATTTACTGATTGTTAGAAAGTTAATAATAATCAAAGCTAACTGATTTATTATCGTTCACCGTGTTACTGATGCCAACGCCTTTGAATATCTTAGAATTGGGGCACGCATTCTGCATTTTATGGAAAACCTTGGATTTACGTTGATTTATGAAAACGAATGGAACACAAGGATCAAATATTTTAGAAAATTACTAGATTTCTGTGTTTTAATAGTTTTATAGCTTATTGCTTTTGTGCGAATATGGCATACAATATGCATTTTAGATTTTATAACTGGAACTAGACATATTTATTTAGTTAGTCTTACGGCAATAAGCTGATGTGTTTAATTACATGATATGACTGCAAAAAGCTTTTACCAGATACCAACCACCGATATTTTTTCCAATTTGCTAGAAATCTTTGTGCTTGTACTGCAGCCATCGTATTGTACTGTGCTTGAAACTTAAAAAAAAGTTTGTGTATAGCTTACTCTCTTTTTATGACGTGTTCTACGAATGCCACAATTGAATTTCAGGTGTTGGGTATTAATTAACAGCAGTGAGTGTGGGGAAAATACTAAACATTGTGCATGTCTGTCGCTCGTCACAATCTGATATAATATGCAAGTGTTGAAAATAGTGGCATTTTAAGATGGGACTGGAGTAATTGGCGTTTATGAAACTGCTGGGCCTCAGCTGCAATTGCGGGCTTTTGTTCGAATAATAAACGTTATTGGAATTAAGCTGTGATGTGGCAGTCTAATCTTAACATCCAATTATATCGTTTGTGCCAATAATAGGATTTAAGTCCGTTATGGTGCAATTCGATTTTACTTGGGCTGTATAACTAATTTTTTTAGTTGCCACTGTTTGCCTCCAGTTTGAAATTATACTTAAAGAGCAGTCGAATTTATGATAATATAGTCGATGAGTAGTTTTCTTCAGAAACAGATAATTTGCACTATTTTACGATAAGGTCGCTGTGCTGGTTACATTAATGTTGTTCACTCAAGTCAACTGATTCCAGGTGACTGAATTCCAGTGCCGACATAACAGTAACATCGTTTTCGTAGTGTATATAAACAAGTGTTTCCAGAAGTACAGCTGTCTTATTGCATAAACTAATACTGATATTGATTTTTTTCACTCAAGTAACTGTTTTTCATAGTTCAAGTTTTTAAATGTCTTGGAAATGAAATCTGTAGAAATTTAGACTAAGTACTTTAGTTAGAAATTTTTTAAGTTATGTTTGTTGATGCATTAAGAAGAAATTCTACAATGATACTTAGTACATAGGAAAAATCAAAATGAAAAACGTTACTCTTACTCTTACTCAAAATTATGTATCGTTTAAACATTATAAAATTGGACGTCTGTTGTATACCTTTATTACTATCAACATTTCTGTTATGGAAAAATGGCTTTGCTTTAATTGTTTCTATGCCATTAGATTAACTTCGCTTTGTAAGATAAATACTTCTTTTAAGTCTATAACATTGTCGCTTGATAATCAGCACCTGCCTCAACAAACTATACCACACTATACATACGTTTGTTTACACAATACCATTTACACTGTTTCATTTAGATCCAGAAAAACACGAGCTATATCCGACTACCTTATAGCGCCAGGCACCCTCTGGTGCGGATACCAAGATAGAGCAAACACCTACACAGACCTAGGGGGGATGTCGCTTACTGATAAGTGTTGTCGTAAACACGACCATTGCAAGATGAACATCCACGGATTTACCAAGAAGTACAACTACTACAATGCTAAACCTTTCACAATTTCACACTGTTGGTGCGATAACAGGTAGGATGCACATGATTTGTCACGCTTGGTTTTTGCTTCAAATGCGAATACTCTAGGTTTTGCTGCTGACATGTTTATTAGCTATGGTGGTGGTGGTGGTAGTGAAATAGTTATTCAGTGGTTTGCAATTCTATTTCACAACGCCATTTTAGGTAGAAGGTAGTGATCAGATAATATCAGTTTGCTGTAACGTATACGTTAGTATGAATCAATTGGAAAAATTTAAATTTTAAAGATTATTTTGAAACTATACCATAATACTAGATTTAAGATAATTCTGCAAAAAAAAAAATTTTTCAAAATTCAAATATGATGAGATGTAGCCAAAGTTTCTAATTTGAGAAAGTTTTAATAATGTTATTGCCTATAGTCATTGTAGAAATACGTTATGTAGGTATCTAAAGTACAACAGGAAACTATTTTACCCTTTGAAAAGTTTAGACATTTTTGGAGAGAAAAGAAACAAGAAGGTAGGAGAATACCGCCGCAGTTTTTGGAATTGAACCCAGAACCTTTCGAATGCTAAGTGAATTAAGTACCTTATGCTATATGTCAGTGTGGTTTTTTATCGCTCACTTAGTACATACCGTGCAAAATAGTAATTACCGCAATAGCGTATACAACACGTAATCAATTCAAACTGAGATATTCATACTTGCGAATTATAAACACTGGGAATATAAATACTGATAATAATAAATTAAAAGTAATAGTTTTGCTATCGTAGATTGAAGCTTTTGGTTCTACAGCATCGTTGATAAATTCTTTTTTTTAAATCAAGATTATAGAATTTTATATTCACTCTGTAATCTTTCTCTAATATTTTTTTTGTACAGGAATCGACTATTTTATATAAATTCAGCGTATTTTTGCAACGGTGTACACTTGTACTTAACAGATTTTGCTGTATTGCACATGTACTTTTCTATACTACTCGTAATAATTATAATTATATCATAAACTCCAGGATATAACTATGCTGGAATTTAGCAAATTTTAATTAGAAAAGAGCTTACCAACCCATGCGTACACCAGGAGATTCAAATAAATTTAAAAACTTTTTCGATTGTTAAAAACTGAATACTGAATGACACACTTAATTTGTCGATAAGGAATGTTGTGCAAGTGTTATTCAATGAATTTGTCGGCTTAATTAGAATTGATAAAAGTAGTAGTCTAAACGAAATTTTAGTGCTACATTAATACAAATGAGGATGGCCGTAAGCCTTATTTTAGAATAATAAAAGATATGGATGGCCCGCAATTCTGCTGATAAGGTTGTTTGGGTTAACTTTACAGTTCAGATAAAACATTCAACTTTACCTACTGCACTACAATATCCTTCTTTGTTAACAAAATATTTATTAATCAGAAATGTATTACATCACTAGTAAAAACGTTAACATTTTTTTTATTGAGCCTGCTGAGCAGTTGCATAGTATTCTACAATTGTTTGGGAAATTTTTTAGCTCTAATATTGTCCATATAAAACTATATAATTCATTATTGTGAGTAATTACTATATTATTCCGCACTTCCGTTGTGATACTATTGTCACTAAAGCTAATTTAAATTTTTCGTTTGCTATGTTAATGAACAAGTGACTCGATTTCGACACGAGCCATATGATAGGCAGACACTCTCTACCGAAAGATGTAAACCGAACGCTGGTGATTGAACTGAATGAGACTGGACCGAAAGCTGAGAATCTTTTATTGGCGCTTTCGTGTCCGTTTATTTAGCTTCCCCAGTTGAGTAAGTGGAGGGTTGTTTATGGCTTGCGGACCCTTCCTTCTCTCGAAAGCGCAGTGACCCGTTTCTAAGCGCGAGCATCGGAACTTGGTTTATTGGCCTTTTGCTGCAACAGGATGTCTCCTCGTCGAAGTGTTGTGTTGCTGTTGTTTGGACGACGTATTTTATTACCCCCTCTTCGTTTGCGGGCTATCAACTGGAATGCCGATCCTTGCGTAGCCAATCTCTTGTTGCTCAAAAGAATTGGGCGCTACCTGCTGTGATCCTGTATCCCCTGCAGTTTACAAATACCGTAATGTTGCCGGGGTCCGAGTTTACAATTATATGCTTTTTACACTTAAGTCGCGGATGTAATTTGTTACTCGCGACGCTAAAACCTGGTTTACGACAGTAGTCACTTAGTTGCGCGTATTGTAATGTCTAAAATTAGTTTTCCGCTGATTTAGACTGCACAACTTTTTGATCTAAAGTTATTACTTTTAGCAGCCTGCGCTGCTTGTGCAGGTTTTTCATTTTTGCTACAGTTGTCTTTTATATTGTACCTATAGTAATCTATAGTAGGTATATACTGAGGTTTATTTTTACTTGGTAGGAGATGCATAAAGAAAATTCTCGCAGATTATTTAAACTTCAAACGCCTGGTTGTTAATGCTAATTTTCTACTGGGGGTATATTTACTTAGACTCTACATCTAACTCAATATTTGGGATATTTCAAAGCTTACAACGTCAACGTTTCTATTGCAAGCGATTTTGTATTTGATATTAGTAGAAAGTATTCGGCAGTTTCAGTCGTTAATTTAAAAATTCAATAAGATACGGTTTTAATCAACAGTTTGTTTAATTGTTTCTAACTAGAGCCTGTCATTGAATTTCTTATTAAATAAAAACTTTTAATTTCTTTCAAATTTTGTACATTATACCAGAATTAATTTCTTCTGGCTCTAACAGCTGCACTCTTTCGGGAAATTTTCAAAAGCTTATAGGCAATTTCACATAGTTTTATGATCTTATTACTGATAGTAGTTTACCACTGTCATTTAGAAAGGGAGAATTTATTATTCATCTTAAAATTGCAATTACAAATAATAAAACAGTTGCGTAACATCAGAAAACCAATAGCTATAAAAAGAGATACAAACAAACTAAAAAATTATTCAGAAGAATAAGTATGAGGATAAATGAAAGAAAGAAAGACAGAAACAAAAACACCACAGAAACACTAGGAGACGGGGAAAAAAAATAAAACCTATCAAAACAATCAAAATCCAAAAAATTAAGTGATTGAACGAAGCAGATGTTAGAAAAGTGGAAATCACTAATTTTCCAGAATAAAAGAAACACTGTAGAGTACCCCGAAGTAATTAAAACTGCAAGGAAAATGGCAAGAGAAGATATTAGTAAACTAGCGTTCTGCACCCAAATTGGGCGCCAAATAATTCATTTAATGCAATTTGTACAAGAGTGATCCATTTTGTGTGTCGAGTTAATTTTGAGGTTAGCTAGCAACAAAAAAATCCATATAAAAAAGTCACTTATAAAAATTTGAAAACCCTACTACTGGCTTACTTGCGTCGCATGAGTTGATTGACACCAAAATCAGCCAATTCGGCCCACGACCTCGCTCTCAAAGTGGCGTCAAGCAAGCAAGCAGGCAATGAAGATTATTATGTCGGATATAAAGCCAAAATGGCACAGGTAGTTTTGGAGCACTGTACAGGAATGAAAGTTAAAAAAAAAGTCATTAAAAAGGAAACATAAAGTTAAAGAATAATCACCAACAAATCAAAGACAACATATTTAACTCAAAACATCAATGTAATTGTTCTCTGAATGATGTAATTTTTGGCAGTGGTCTATTATGATATGTTTTAGTGGACATCAATGTAATCTGGATGAAGAAATTCGAAGAAGGAAAACAAAAGATAAAAAGTGGTAAATGTAAACTTGACGAAATAAATATTGCATAGAAACAAATAAGTGACATAAAATCCGTAAGTGAAGATAACATTTTAATATAAATGAAGAAACTAAGTAGATATCCCTTCGGATCAAAGATTTAGCAATTCGCATCTACAAAAAGCTCTTCGAATAGAAAGTAGAATAACTACAAATTTAACTTCTACCAACCCATAGAGCAGACTGCTTTCAGGGAAGGTACCATAGAATACCTACAGGTCGTCCGAAAGTGAATAGAACATATCCATATGGATGGGATGTTTGGATTGTAGAAGGGATTTTGATTTTGTGGGGATATGGGCACTAGAACAAGCATTAAAAAACGTCAGAATGGACTACCGTTACACAAATTAACAAACATGCCACACTTTAAGTCCTCAAAAACGTTGAAAGGCATGGACGAGAAGTAAAAGTAAACGAAGAGAGATTACACCATCTAGATTGACTGATGCTATCGTCGTTTTCGGGCTCTGAATGAGAGTAGCAGAGGATAGCGAAGTTTTAGGGATGTGCAATTCAAAATATGTGGCAATGTCCGGAGCAGTTTTAATAATTACAAACATTTATGAAATTCCGCAACGATATACAGCCAAACCATAACGTATCGTTTAAGGAGACTTCCGTCCATATAGAGACCATTAGAGATTTAATTGCCCATATGTATAAATAATAATAATAGTATCAGTGTTCAAATCAACAGCTGGCTGACAAAGAATTTGGATGTTTGGATAATATACAAATTGTTATAATTATAATTACTGTTATGGCTATTTAGAGGTTTGGTGCGCATATTTTGACGTGAGCCTATAATTGGGTCATACTCCTAAAGCTATGTGTCTCACCTGAGTCGCCCTAAATGCACTTAATTACTATACGAAGATAAAAAGGATATGAATAATGATTTCCGCTACGATTATCATGTTTTGCTTATGGTCGGGACTACTAACTGTCTCTTCGTTTTGTTGGCCTTCTTAAAGGACTATGACGATTAACGAGTTCGGTTAAGGTAATTGCTTATCCGTTAATTTATGACTTTTGAATGTTAGGTACTTGACGTGTATAGATTCGGATGTGCCTCTCCTTTCATAAAAGTGATCCTACCTGACAGCTGTTGCTAATTGGGGTTGCCCATGTCAATCCATGAGTAATATTTCAAAGTTGTCTTAGCTCATGCGACATTCTTTGTTGAGACTCGGAGTATTGTTTACCTGTTTCGTGAAGCTGTGCGTTTGGCTGCTGTCCGATTTAACGCGGCTTTGTAGTAACTTCCAGTTGCGGTCAGGAATTTTAGTGTCATTGCGCACATTGTGATGGTATTAGCCTATTTTCGTTTTCGTCACTTAGGAATGGAAAAAAGGCAACTTGACAAAAAGTAGCAAATCATTTGTAGAGATTTTGGTGGGATTTTATTTCCAATCTAAATTAATTGGGGATTTGTGTTTTGATGCATATCTGAGTATTCATTATTGTTTCCAATTTTTGTTTGTGGATAGTTTTGGGATAGCACCTATACGGTGAAGTTAAATGCATTTAGCGGTATTTGGTAAGCCGTGAATATCCATGTTGGCAAATTTTTTGAAGAAATTTTCTTCGATTCTTTAGATATTTATTGATTCGACACCTTCGGATTATTCTGTGTAGGACTGCAGAAAGCACATTAAAGCCGTTCTTAATCTCAAGCTCAAGGGTATTTTATCGATGGTTTTCATTTGTTTTTTCTACTTATGGTATTTGGTCTTTTTTACCACTTGTTTGTATCTTTGGATTATGGCCGTTTAGATATGAGTGTTTAATTGTGAACTTGGTCTACTAAAATTGGATTTGGTTTCCACGGTTTTCACTTGCGACATTGGACCACTTGACTTTCTTATCGCAGTACGCCTGGATTTTAAAATAAATCACTTATTTGTATTAAAATGAACACTTTTTAATTAAAAAATAGAGTGACGTCAATTAATTTTATAACGTACGTTGTTGAAATATTCTTGTTTATATCGGTTTTGCTCTTCATGTATGAAAGCAGTAGTACTTTATATACCGTGGCTTGTAATTTAATTAATAATTCCCTAAATCTAGATTTGTAAACGGCATGTGATCACGTCGCGTATTTAATATTATCTTTACTTGCTTGCATATACATATTGAAATAAAGTAACTGCAATTCAATTGAATTTATGTCTTGTTATTGCTTGTATCTTATCAAGGATTCTGGGTATAATAAGGGTACATTTTGAAGGCTCCCATTTTAATCTTTCCTGCAAGTTTTGATACTCAATCCTATCGGAGAATTTTTTAATTTAAATTTTGCCAATTGTTGGTTATTTAAATCGGTGGTTTAGATAGCGGGACTTCCTTTGAAATCAATGGCATTTTTGGGTATATACACGCACGTACTTGTAGCTAGCACAACGTGACCACCTAGAAGCCTAGGTGCGTGTGAATTTGATTTACCCTCTACTCAAAAATCGATATGTTTTTAAACCAGCCAGCCATTTATATTATTGCAACTAGCATACATTTCTAACACATCAAGTTTCCTTTCTCAACTGATTACTATTCGCTCCAACATACGCTCAACTAATTTTCTAACGGTTACAGTTGAATAAACAACAGAAGCAAACATTTCTTTTCAACAAAACGATAAATTCGCTAGAACGTTGTTTAAAAATTAGATCTGTTTCTCCGAAAAATCTCCAGATAATTGCACATTACAGCGCTCAAGAATGACAGCTATATTTTTTAATTAAAAGTAAAAATATGCTCTTTAAAATAGAACGGGAGCGCGTTGGGGCGGAATAAACGCGATGGGCTGATGGCAGCCGCTTCGTCCGTTTTGTTGTCTCGTAGTGTTCTTGTTATCCGTCCCTCATCTCGATGGCATTCGAACGAATCACTTACCTTCTTATAATGACAAACGCTCACATATAAATACCCAAAGGAATAACATCGAGCACAGTACGGTACGAAGGGCAGAAATTATGAAATCAAATGTAAACATGAATGTCCTTTAATCGCACAGGCGAAAACGGGATATCACCGAGATCCTCCAAATTCCTGGGACCAAGTGGTGCGGCAAGGGATACTCTGCGCAGAAATACACCCACCTGGGAGGCTTCTCCAAAACGGACAAATGCTGCAGGATTCACGACACCGCCTGCCCATTTTGGATCGGGGGGTTCGAGACCAAGTACGGTCTCTTCAACTGGAGGGTGAACACTATCATGCACTGCAGCTGCGATGACCGGTTAGTTTCAACACTGTTTTAATGTAGGATTCAGTAGCTGAAAATTGTTTTTATCCATATCCATAATTTTGGTGAAATTTTATATTTGTTATAGTTATAGCGTGCTGTGATCTAATTTATTTATATTAGTTGTAGAAATTTTAAAAAACAAGAATAAATAGTGTAGCAATGTAGCGAACCAACATTAGTAGTTGGGATATGCCGGTTCTGGGACATAGGTAGATAAGTCCTCAGGTGTGCAGGTGTACCTGTCTTTTCCTGTGCACCTGTCCTTGCGAACGTTTCAGAGGATTGCTTGAAGTTAAAACTGTGTAGTAGTCGTCAAAAGAAATGTGTTTCTTGACGACATACCTTTTAAAGTTTTAACACCTTTTACCTTTCTTACTGTAGCAAGCCCGTTATTTATTTGATAATTTCGTATGCGTACTATCACCCTAATTGCCTAACGTACCTGCTGGGAGTAAGAAACAATTTGAATGAATTATACTATTGCATTTTACTTCGGCACAACCTGCTTTCAGGCGCGATCATTTTGACTAATTTGCAATTTTTGCCGCAACTGCTCAGTCACGATCAATCCAAAATTATACGAAAAGTCTCATTAAACTGCACTTTTGTGAAGACAGCAAGCGCTTTGGCGTTAAAGAAAAGTTTAGTGAAGGTGTCTTTCTGAAAGGATGTTAACAGTTCGTCTATACTAGAATATTAATTACAAACATTTAAAGGCTTTTGGACGGGATCTATCTAATTTCTTTGTATGTCTTTGTCGATTTGTATTTTCTTTACCAGTAATAGACGGTCAGAGATAATGGAACTACGCTATCAGCACGGTCTAGTCACTAGTGGAATGCATACTCGGCTAACGAATCAGAGGTCGCGAGTTCAAATCTGGGTTAGGGATTTTTTTTAAAGTTACCGAGAGGTACGAATGTAACTATTTATCATTTCTCATCTTTAAATTTGAAATGCCATATTATCGTCGCTCTCTGCCAAATTCGCACTGCCCGATAACTGATTTCCTCAGTGTAGGCTTTGCAATAATTAATTTACGTCTCTTTTGTGAATACTCTTTAGCCGGTTGTCGCACATATGGCACGTTCACATATATACTATGATATGATAACGGCATTCAACACCGAAACCACCGTTTTAACAGATTTCGAAATGTAATGGGTGAGGCTAGTAACCTGCCCATGATAAAAACCAACCATACTCAAAGTACCAACAGATGACGAACCAGCAAGGAAATGGAACATGATTAAATGGATGAAGGTTACACATTGGCGCTCATAGAAAATTATTAATGACAAATTAGGATGAATAGAACACAACATATATTGCCTCGGAACAGGAAGGATCATATGACGATGACCAACACGAGAAAATGGAAGACGAATGTATAGAAAAGGAAAATATTAAAAATGGCCACATGGAATGTGCTATCATGGAACACCAAGGCACAAGAAATAATAGAATTAACAAAGCACCGGATCGATATATGCACCATAAGCGAAACGAAAAGGATAGGAAAGGGCACAATGATCTACGGAGACTACATGCTCATATACAATGGGAAAGAAAAGAAAAGCAGAGCTCGTAACAGGTATATTGACGAGAGAATTCTGTTGGCTTCCTTAAAATTACAGAATAATAAAATAAACGCGATTAGTATATACACTCCTGACACAAACAATACAAAAATCAAGAGAAGATAGACTCCTCTAAGACATTGCAAAATGTACACGATAACCTTCCAACAAATGGAAAACGATCATAATGGGCGACTTCAACGTTCGTTAGCCAACACGGGCCAATAAAACAATTCAATCCTAAATAAGGAAGGAGAAGAACTAATAGTACTGTACTGTAGACGAAATGAGGATCAATAATACATTCTTCGCACATCCAATTCAGCACAAGATAACCTGGAGCAACAGAAGTGGGCCAACGTCGATTATAAATTATATTATCACTAATCGATCAATCATCCCGTTGAATATGTGGGACGTGCAAATACATAGTTCTGCGACCACGGTCTGGTGCTCTCTAAAATGAGACCAGCATTAAAATACAATAAAACTACATTCGCATACATAGAGAAAATAAACATCGAGAGCATAATGGCAGATAGGAGAAAAATCCTATACCAAAGGGCAATGGGAAATTAGAAGAGCTAAACGTTGCAGACTCTAATACAATACTAAAAACATATATATTAGGCGCCGCATATAAAGCATTAGGAAAACGAAAAGTCAATGTCAATTCAAACAAGAAAACCTTTTGGTTTATAGAAGAAATTAAACTATTGGCAGACGGAAAACTTAAAAGATACCTAAGATATAGAAACAATCCAACAGCAAGAAGGAAATATCCAGAAGTGAATCACATGACAAATACCAAAACAAAACAGCTCCAGGAGGGATATTCGAAAACATTTACCAAAAATATGGGGTTAGACTTGTATGGAGCTCAGAAGAAAGTATAAAAGATGATACACAGCCACAAAAAAGATACAAATGAGTATTTCTAGGTCAACAATATTTCGGAAGACTGAACATCGTAGTTTAAATAAACGCACGAAAAAATAAACCAACAAGAAGAACATATACATAACTATAATAATACATATCCAAATAATGAACTAGTTACTGTAACAGAGAGGACGCCCTTACAAAACTGAAGAATGCGAAGTTTCCTGGTCTTAAAATATGGAGGCGAAGAATTGATCCCACAAATTCATAAATTCTGCCCAAATCATGAAGGAAGAAAAGATACCAGAAGATTGGAAGCTAAGAACATCTATATCTGTATTTAAAAATCTGTAAAGGAGTTTTGCACGGAACTTCCCTGGCTCGAATTAGATCAATTTGCAAAAAAATTAGTCGTCTGGGATTCAAACTCCGCGCTCCCAGGCGAATATTTCGAGCATAGTTTTTAATCAGCCGCTCGGGCACGACCGTGCTCGTGTTTATGCTGCGTTATAAAGACACCATACTATTCTGTCCCATTTGTGATGTTTATCCTGAATCTGTTAGGTCTCATTTTGCCAATGATAAAGCCTGCAAATGATTACTTTTAGCTATTTTTCAGTTAAAGCAAAAATAAACAAAATTTTATTTTTTAAGGTGCTCACCGTGTATATATTTCTTCTAAATTTTCTCGGAATTATGCCAGATTTTTGAGTTATACCGAATAACAAATGAGAAAGTACATAACATTGGACCAGAAGATTTGGTCGACATCAACAAAGTTGAAGTCAAACTAGCTTTAATTATTGTGAATAACAAAGCACCGGGGGGGGGGGGGCGACATAACAATAAAACTCCTAAAAGAAGGAGCAGAAGAGATTATATCGAGAGATAAAAAAAAACTGTTCCTCAGCGGGCTGTGGAAATTCAACGTATGAATAATATGTTGGTGACACTGTACGTCAATGTCAAATTCGAGGTTAGCAGGTTAGGATTTGCGTCATTTTGTGTTAAAACTGACAGAAAACCTAACATATTATTCATACGTTGAATTTCCACATCCCGCTGAGGAACAGTTTTTTTTATCTCTCGATAGATAAGCTGTGGGAATTAAATAATGAATGCTTAAAAGGAGGAAACATACCATATACGTGAAATAACGCTATAGTTGTTCTTATATACAAGAAAGGAGATCCAACAAGTTTCGAAAACTATACACGAAACAGTTTACTGTCGCAAATTTCTAAGCTCTTTTTAAAAATACTAACAAGCCGACATACAAACAAATTAGATGAATGCTAACCAGTAGAACAAACAGCATTTAGAAAAGATTATAGCACATGTGACCACCTCTTAGTAATGAGAGTATTAATCGAGAAAGTAACAGAATACAACCGAAACCGTTGCTTTGCTTTCGTAGACTTATAAAAAGAATTTAATTCCATCGAACATTGGTAGTCAGAACTGCACGGATAGATCGAAACTATACCCAAATAATAAAGTATATATACGAAAATGCAACATTAGTCATAAAACTATACCAAAACACAGAAACATCGGATGAGGATTTCGATAAAGCGATACTATATCGCCAAAACTATTAAACCTAGCCCTTGAATGTGTATTTAAACGGTTGCATTGGAAAGACAAAGGTATATCAGTCAATGGTAACAGACTAAATCACCTACGATATGCTGATGATATAGTTATTATAGCTGAAAACCCAGAACATCTATGGCAAATGAGGAAGTGAGCAAGATCGCACTTCAAATAAATTTTAAATAGATGAAAAACATGTGCAGGACAGGTCCTTAGTTAACAATTAAAAACATACAGATTGAAAAAGGTTGACATATATCTGGGCCACCAAATAGTTTGCATAGCCGCATGCTCCAAGGACTGGTCAAACAGTCACGCGAGTTAAGCAACGTTCGCGGAGGTCGGCACTCGAACGGGTGTCCGACCTATAGTGGTAGCAAAATCGCAGCCAGCCGTGCCTCGTCGAGCACGTTAAGCCGTCGGTCTCGGTTGTAATTTCGGTGACAGTCGTTAGGTTACGTCAAAGGCGCTCGCGCAACCTAACAACTCCGACACCAGGTTTCCTACTACTAGCCATACTATACACGATATACACACCAAATAAAATTAGGAAAATAAAATCAGACTACCGAAATACACCAAAGAAAAGTAGACTGGCATGGATGGCATAAGGAAAACTTGGCTATATCCTCAAAAACAAAAAATACCTTTCAAATTGCGATCACGACTCTTTAACTAATGTATTCTCCCGGTGCTACTCGTACGTTAAGAAAATAACAGTGACCCAGAGAGAGATTCTAGGAATAACACTAAAAGATAAGAACACCAATACATGTACCCGTAGCGCTACAAAATGGAAGATGCTATTGAAGTCATTGCAAACTGGAACTATACCGGCCTCATAGCTCAATGCAAAGACAAGAAATGGACTAATACATTTTTACACTGGAGACCTTACACAGGCAAACGAGAAAGAGGACGACCACTAATGCGTTGGACAAATGACCTTAAACTACCAGCTGGGTTTATCTGGATTAAGACAGTTCAAGACAACTGAAAATGGAGGATATGAGGACGGTCTATGTTCAGAAATGGACGGAAGAACAAGAAGGCTGTTGAGATTGAAATTGTTGGTTTGAGAAGATGCAGGGACTTTTATTAAGAATAAAATTTTCTGATAACTGAATCGAACAATTTTTCATGTGTCAAAATTTATGACGAACACTGTGCACCATTATAAGCAACAATCAAACTTATGCGCTACTTATGGCAATTCTGTCTCTTTTATTATTATTAAATAAATTTTAATTAAATGGAAATCAAACAGGAACAGAATTGGTACTCTATTAATCGCTACATACATACATACATTTATTTATTTAAATTCATATGCAAAAAAAGCAAATAGGTTCCGAGAAACGATATCGGTAGGGTTTCGTTTAACTTAATTTAATGTTATGATTTAATATGATAAGTGCTACTATCATTTTGCTTAGATATTTGAAGTAACGTAAGACATGCTAATCAGATTGTGTTAGTAAAAAGGGTGGAAAAGCTTCACAGAGAAAAGTGCTGTTAGTTTGTATTCACAGCGACATGCTAGGCTGGTGGTCAATGAAGTTACTGGTAATGATACACTGAATAAATTATGTAACATGCCTAAGCGCTTAAAGTAACCTATAATGTCAGCAATTTTAGAGTGACAGTGCTTAATAAAATCAGGAAACTGAAAATTATGTGAATTAAAACAAATGTGAGGTTAGCGCATCAATGTTTGACAATTCGAAAAAACAAACATTTAATTTATAAGATCAAGTATGTGTACTCAAAAATAATGGAATGTATGTAGTAGGTTACTAAGAAACACTCGTAAATAAGAAAAACAAATCTCGCCCAAGCGAAGTCAAGTAGAAGGTTGTGTGTTGGCTTCCAAATAAAATTGTTGTAAATCTTCGGGAAATTAAAGTCCTTTTGAGTTCCAACTGATTGAATTATTGTTGTCGAGACGGTTGCTAGTTTGTGTATGTGCAGTGTTTCCGGTAATCAGTTAATAATCAAGATTGGAGCAGCACAACTATGACTTTGACACACAGCTATGATTTGGAGAAGCACAGCGACGATTTGCAGCAGCAAACGTAGCCTGAGAGCAGATACGGCGGCAAGTAGCAACGCGGGCCACCCAAGCATCACAGTCGAGGGAGACTCCGGCACCTTGGATCAAAGCGGTTCCAGCGAGCAGATGGCGGCGCAGAGTGAAGAAAATGGCGTATTTTGAGTAGTTTACAGCATTCTGGGGCCCAAAAAGGCTGTGAAGCAGGTTGGCATCCTTTTGAAATTCGGATCGAAATAGCGTTCGATCAAACAGGGTGACCGATAAACAGGTTTGAATAGTTACGGAGCATTTATTTTCATTGTTATTTACCTGTGACGTGCGTTCGATAAAGTTTGGTATACTCGGTTGCTTTACAAAATAAAAAAAATCCTTTCCCCATCAATACTTTCTACTTTTTAAATCATACCTTTCAAATCGTTTCTTCCAAGTAAGGTTTGGCAGTAAAGTGTCTGTAATAAAGCACATCAACTCTGGTGTCCCACAAGGCAGCGTACTTGGCTCCCTCCTCTATCTGGTATACACTGCAGATCTGCCCGTATCAGAGAGAACAATGACAGGAACGTTTGCGGACGATACTACCGTTCTTTCGTTCCATGTACATCCACAAACTGCAAGCCATCATGTACAAGACAACATAAACTTAATTATCAACTGGATGGAAAAATGACGCATGAGGGTGAATTAAACTAAATCAGTTCAAATAACTTTTATCTTGCGTAGACAAAAATGGCCGCCTGTAATAATAAACAATATTGAGATACCGCAGTCAACAGAGACAAGATACGTTGATATGCACCTGGACACTAGGTTTACGTGGAAAGCACACATAACAACGCAAAGGAAGGAAATGGACCTCAAGCTCAAAAAACTGTACTGGATTATCGGTAGATATATTCGTCTCTCGATTAGAAATAAACTATTAATATACAAGACAGTTAGCAAACCAGTACGGACCCATGGGATTGAACTATGGGGGTGCTCCAGCTCTTCCAATGTAGACGTCTTACAACGGTTTCAATCAAAAACTTTGCGTATCATAGCTGACGTTGCATGGTACGTGTCAAATCGTACCTTTCATGAGGATCTAAAAATACCATATGTCAGAGGTTATAACTTAATATGCCAACAAGCATTTACGCAAACTGCAAGTTTGTCCAAATGAAAGTATCTGCCCTCTTCTGGAGGATGACTACCACAGACGTTTACAAAGAAAGTGGCCAACATATATGGCAGTGTAGACCCAGAAATAGCGCTAATTGTGACATCATAAATAGTATTTAGTTGTAGTTATAAAAATGTTCTTATTTGATTTTAAGGTAACACCGCTGGGTGTTATTCTTAGCATGCAATGTACATAGCCCATAAATTAGCTTATGGAATTTATTTTTATACTGTTGTATGTCGTGCAATTATCATAAAATTGCGTAAATGTTCAACTGTGTAGAAACTCAACCCTGGGATTAGAGTTTAGCGAACCTAACGGCTAGTCGGAGCAAAAGAATTAAGTAGTGTGATTGATAAATTTTGAAACGGTAACATAACTGATTAATTTTTATATTCATTTCATTACAAACTCATTTTTATTTAGCTATTATTAGGTTCTTCAGTTTAGCCACCAATATATCAAGAGAATGGGAAAAATTTGCGTTATTATGATGGCACAGGAAACTATGAGTTCCATATAAAAAATACATGTTTATGGCGTAACTGAAAATTCGAAATCTTTTTTGAAAGACTGACTACGCCACTGCATTCTCATCAAAAGAGTACGTCAAGAACGTACAAATTACTTTTCTCTATTTTTATAAATAAGAGAGATGTAGCCACAAAACGAAAAGTCTTAAAATCGAACTTTCGGTTATAACTCGAAAACAAAAGACGATAGTAGTCAATTATGGTTTGTACTATCAAGCTTTTCTGGAAAAGAGATGATGGGGCGTCCATTTTCCATATATCTTATAGCTAACGAGATTTCCTATGAAAACATCGAAATTTGCCCACCCTGTACACATCGTTGAACTGTATTGTATATTTTGGCAAGTGCTGTAATTACACTTTCTACTTCATGCTTTAGAGAACATCAGGGATATAGAAAAAATATCACTTTTATTTGTATAACTATACTATTGTTATGATGTGTTTGATCGGACTTTTTCCACTTTCTAGGGTGTATATCACACAACGTTATTCAAACGCGATCTTGATTAAAGATTTGTGGACCAACGAATTTACTGAAGCGTAAAATAAGATTAAGCTGTAGTTTTTGTAGATTGAAAATGCGCCACATAAGCCGGCATCCTTTTACATAACTGGAAATAATACAACCTAACAAGGTTTTTATTACAAAGAATTGCATTTAAAGAAATGCTATTCAGGTTCCTACTCGAAAAGAATATTAATCTCGCCCCTGTTTGGTTGCAAAGCTGGTATCGTAAATACAGAAATTAATTCGTGTTTAAAGGAGCGCACCATGCCCCATGCCCATAAAAGAGACGTGAAGTTATGAATATTTTAAAAGCTGTCTAACGGTAGTCGTATTAAAGTCACGCCGAAGTCGTTGCACAGATAATTCGGTTAAAAGTTATTACGCAAATAAAGTGCATCAGAAGACAACTGCCTGGTATCGATTGCGACATTACCCCTTTATGAATGGAGCGAAACACTGTGCGATTACAGATTCCGCAAGCCGAAGCTTCCAGGAACTCGAGAACATGACTAAGTGTCATCCTTGAGCCTTATACCTGCTGAAAATTGACAGCCCACCCCGTTTGACCACTTGAAAAGTGTCGGCGTCCACTTCATCATAAAGTGAATTTGACAAAGCAAAACTGCGGTCATTTCATCGCACCGTTTGTACCTTTCCAATCCCGAATGCCTTTCTTTGTCCAGATTTGTTTGATTTACCGCTGGGGCTCTTTGTGGCCGAAGGAGGCTGCACGAAGGTAACTGAGACGGATTTACACTGCACAAGCTGATTTTCTCTCAAGTGATGTCACATCATAAATTGACATGTTGCAGACGCTCAACGAAAGCGTATGCTTAAATAACACGAGTGTGACAATATGAGACCGTTAGTTATGAATGAGCAATTCCAGTGGACATCTTAAGGCAATAAAAGTACTTGAAACAGGAAACGGTATCAACCATACTAAAGAAAGTGAGAGATTATATTTCAGATAAAAACAATTTCCGTAGAGGAGAGAATTGATCGAAGATGACCTTAAGCCTGGAAAACCCCTACAAGTGAAGGAATTGGTGTTCACAGACAGATAACTGAATTTATCTATTAGTATCTGCGATAGAATAATGTATATATGATAATTGTGCTATTTAAGTGTGGAATAGGTGACCCGGATTTAAAAAAAACTATCATTCAATTATTTGAAAATAAATTTCAAATACGTTAGTCAGGGCTCGACCCTTGTTTTCAAAAATGATTCTTGATTTGCAGCTTGGATACTTGAGCGTTTAACAACTTGCTAAAAGTTCTAAAGAAAAAGGTTAGAAAAGTTGTTTTTCAAGTTATGCTTTAGTACCGGTGAAAGTATTTAAAAATGTGTATCCTGTAATGAAAAAAAAAATCAAACTTGCAGTAGAATCACCAATGCCAACGCTGAATGTTCTATCAGAATTGGGGTTAGGAGTAAGTTAAGTAAACCAAAATAGAACCAGCTCTGTGTCCACCAAGCAAATAGTAGAACACCGTTTTCAGTGCGATAAAAGATTCAGAGCATGATCTCCCTCATGAAAGAAAAAGGTAGTGATATTGGTTAATATGTTGCAAAGATGCCACCATAATTGTATCAAAATCTGGTATACGAAAACTATGGGTATGAGTGAGCCAGATGGTAGAAACTTCAAAACAAGCTACGATATTAGGTCAACCATTAGTGACTGTTTAGAGAGCGCTATATATGGAAAAAGTAACATCAACACTGATTGCATTGTAAAAATCTGTATCGAACATACTATCCGTAGTATGTGTGTATTATATGAGATCATGTTATTTATAGTTACAGTTTTTCTGAAATTGAATTCAGCACATTTTCGAATTTATCTATCTTTGCAGTTCATATAATTTCAAACAATCCTCTCGCGAACACATTAAAATAGACCATATAATTCCAAATAATTTACTTATGTGTCTAGCTAGATAAGAGACAGTAAACAACTATCAAAAAATAAAAAGCAAATAAAAATCTACTAAAAAGTAGATGACAAAAACAGAACTGTTATGGATGAACGATAAAGGACGGTATGAGAGACGGCGAGAGAAATCTGCACACCCAAGGAGCTGTAGAAAGGTTAGTTAAGAAAATGGTAAATAAAAACAGACATAATATCACTACACGAAACAAAACAGTTGGGAACTTATACAATAAACTTTCGAAATTGAGTTTTCAACAGATCTTCACTTTTTAGAGTCTCTTGAACCCAAAAAACATGTTTTTGTTTACTGGTCTGTTGAAAAGAGGTATGACGTTCAAACTTCATATATAAGTTTTGTGTACTATCTAGATGCGACAGCAAGCGTTTCAAGAAAATTGCATAACCGGAAGTATGGTGTTTACTCTTGTGATTTTTCAGTATTTTTCGATTTTTTTAAAAACGGCTCTAACGATTTTTTCAAGCACATTTTTATTACATTTTTAATATGTATTGATGTGATTTAGGTGATATTCCAGTTGAATACCTTTAAATTATTTTTATTTTTGGTTAGCTTTAACTAATTCTATTTGGTACGGTTTCTGTAGAATTTGTAATTTTTGAAAATTTTTGACAAATGTTTAAGGATAAACAAATTTTTGACTACATATAAGATCATTGTAAAAATCACACTAGATTTTTTAAAGACGAAGGGCAAGACAGAAGATTTGAAGTCCATTTGACAGAATGTGCTCTCCTTAAAGATAAAGGGATTATAAAAGAACATAATTATAATCAATATGCATGCACCAACAAATGAAAAAGAAATATTATGATGACTTGACGAATGTGAGCTGAATTAAAAACAAAAAGCCAATCCTTAGCAAAATAAGAAGGGACAAAAACAAACATTCTAAAAGAAAAGTTAATCTAGAAGCGTTATAAAAAGAAGAAGCACAACAAAACCCCTCAGAAGTCCGAACAGAGAAGAATACAGTTGGTATGCTGAAGAGTGTGAGGCAAAATGAAAGAAGAAAAGAGAATGGAAACTGAAGATATTACACGGGGGAAAGCAACTGAAGAGGAATACAGAGAAATCAGAAAAATAAGAAGACTTTTTAGAGGAAAGAATGCGATGATAAAATTATACAAAGCATCGAAGAAAGGTATTAAAATAAAGAAGCCAAGAAAACGAAGAACGGCTATCAAAATACCGTAAAATCGTGTAAGCTCCAAGAAGGGCAGTTTATTGGAGAAGAAGACCAAATTATTGGAAGTAGGAAAGGATACTGTGAGAAACTATTCAACAACATAGAGAATGAGATAGACGAAGACGACCAGACCAAGAAGAAAGGCAAAATTAGGGAAAATATAGACAAAATAGAATCCCCAAGTAAGCAGGAACTACAGGAGATTATTAAAAACTTTAGAAATTTCAAGATAAATGCTGAATTGACGATGCCAGCCGCAGAAAAAGAGCTTCTTTCTTTCTGCGAGGCCTGTTGACTGTTTTTCCTATCTGTGTTTCCCAGAGATGGACTGCCAGCTGTCTCTCCAGCGTTTGAGAGGTTTTTCTGTCGGTCTTGATCCATGTGGTTGTCCTTGCCTTACTATTTTTGGAGAAAAGAATTAAAAGAAAATATCCTATCTAATAGTAGACGTATGGAAATGAAAGAAATACTCAAAGAATGGGAAAATGCAGTAATATTCCCAGTACATAAGAAATGTGACAATACTGAATGCCATAAATACCGTAAAACTGTATTATTTACTACATACAGTTTACAAGATTTGGCAACCTTTTTAAAAAAGAGACTTAATGAGCATGCAGAACGGACAATGGGCGACTTAGGATTTAAAGTAACTAGATCAGTAGTAGGCTAGATTTTCTCGTAAAAAAGGGTACGTACAAGCTGGTATAAAAGGAAAACTATGCTGTACGCAGTTTTCGTAGATTATAAACAGGCTTATGATTCAATAAAGAGACCAAAGTTGTACGAAGCTGTAGATAAATTAGGAATCTCCAAGAAACATATATTCCTGGTTAGAACGGCACTAACCAATATAGAGAATAGCTAAGCAATTTACAGTCACACCACTGTCTTCGGTATTATTAAACATAGTATTAGAAAAAATATGAGGCATACCACTGCCTCTCAAAACGACAGGAACGATAACTAGCAATAACTAACAAGTTCTAGTATATGCCGGCGATACAGCAGTTATTGCGAAGAATAAGAATAAAAAGATGGTATTAGTTATTAACGAAAAAAAACCAAAGATCATGGTAAATGCACTAAAGAGACACAAAATAACATAGATATGTGACAGCTCATTTTACATAGTGTGGTAAAAAAGGTGAAGGGGGCAGTTTTGAAGAAATAAAATTGGAGATCCTAAATAAAACTACTCATGCTAGAAGAATACCCAAAATTCTGAATAAAAAAATATGTAAAGGTCTTTACTCAGAACTTCCCTCGCAACGAGACGTTGTGACACTAAACAATTAAAAAATCAAAATAAAATAACGGTAAGAATATCTTCACGTTCGTAATAATACTGAAACAATAAAAGAAAACACTTGGTAATGCGAATTACACCAATTTTTTCTTTTCTACCTCCAGTTGGTTTTGATGAGCGTCCTGTTTTCCTCCTGTCATCAACCTTTCCATAGACTAACTTCTCTTCCATTCCTCCGGATGGCGGGCTGTAAGAAGTTTGTTTCGCGTCTATGCATTGTTGTTGACCGTTGTCCGGTGGTATCTGTCTTTAACTTTCTTAGAATTGGGATTTAAGTGTGTATTGTGCGGGTAGCCTAAGGGCCAGGATTAACAAACAAGTAATTGTCAAGTATGGCTTATTTTCATGATACAGCTACTACAATGGATAGCTTCTAAAATGTAAACTCGAATTTGATTGTCTTTGCCGTTGAGCCTTCGCAGTACCAACCACTGCAACATTTGTATTGCTATACTGCTCTCTTTCTAGCTTATTAATTCGTACAGGGTATTAGATGGGCGCTTATCTTAGTTCAGCCAGTAATTTTCACGTGACTGTGGACTTCGTACCCGCATAATAAGATCGAATCGGGGGTTATAGATTGGCAAACCAGTAATATTCATAAATCTTTAAAAAAAATTGCACTAAAAGATGCTTAGCGTTTAAAATAATGTCAACATGACGTTGTATAAGGTTAAGATTAGATTTTACTATGACAAATTGATTAATCGCGAAAGATTGTGTCATAAGTTATATTATGTTCGGCTGCATCACCAAGGCCTTTTTATAAAACTGTTTATAGGTAGTCCATAAAGTGGCATTTTATTGTACCAATACAATAATGATAAATTTATTGTACTACTAAGTGGAGATGGGTTTGTGAGTAAAAATGCGCTCACGTTATGCACTTTTATCGCTTGCTTTAAACACTCTCGTTCACGCATGCTCACGCTCACGTTCACTCACGTTCACGGCGTGACCCGCAGCTTTTATTTGAAAATTCAAATTCAGATAGAACAGAATGTTCAGATTTAAAACCAATAAAGGAGCTGCAACAGAACTAAAATATGTTTTGCACGTGAATTAATTTACGTGATATGTTGCAATCAGAATACTAGACACAAAAAGAAATAAATGAAAATTGACTACAATAGCTCACAAGGCATAAATACTGATTTCTCGCAAAAACATTTCTTGCATTCGTCTTCAAAGACTTTTCCCTTATTGATACGATTACAAGAAAGTATATGTTTCTAGGCAACACTTTTAATTCTTAGATTTAAAACAACTTTTACGTCCGAGGAACTAAAAGTAAGTTCTACTTTATCGCCTATTGACGCAGACACACGATTTACTGTAGACGAAACATTCACAACACAACACAAGCGCGAAGCTCCGTCGCTGCAGGCTGCTACGCAGAAATACAATGACCTCCCGCTCCAGCTCTAAATCTTCCACGTGTTGGGCAGCGGGAGAGCGGGGCACCCTGCAGTCTTTTAATCGTTACTAAATATTTAAAGTGTATCACGTCTTGGAAATTTTCACTTTCGTTCACGGTCCGATTTTCAAATATTACTCACTTTTAAAACGGGACCCGCCGTAACCCGGCGTGACCCGACTGTTTTCACGTCACGCGCTCATCCCTACTACTAAGTACTTATAATGATGAAGTAAATTGGGCTGACCTATCGCTGTCAGGTAAATGTTACAATAATTGTACACATAACATAACGTATAGATCAGTGTACAGCAGACGGGTATTGCAATATTAAAAGTTACTGTGATCAAAATGATATAATTCGTTTTTGAATAACTGCGGTGCTAGAGTTTTTAGGCACAATTTCAATTGATCAGGCAAAACTTTTTCTTTAGGTATTGTGCAGTGGTTTTTACCTTTACATCGTGAAGAAAATGTTATATCACGGCCTGTCCTAAGTTATAGGATTTTGAAATGAACTATATGTGGACAAACCCGAACATTAACAAGAAATGGTTTTTATAAATGAAGAATCAGCAATTAATTATTATGGTAATGAATATTTCTAACACATTCTTTTTTGTTATAAATGTTTATCATGAAAAATGTGTTAATATTATTTAAGGGACTTTAATGCCAATTTTCTCTGCCACAGAATAGAGAGCCAATTTATAAGCTCGATTTTTTCGATTTTAGCAGTCGAACATAATGCTCTGTATACAAGTTGTACATAATCTGACTTTATTAACTCGTCCTCTTTATTGACATCGCTCGCAAAGCTCGCTCGTCTGTAAAGTAGACTCGTTCAATAAAGTTCTACAGTATGTACTTGTTATGCAAATAGCTATTCTATGATTTGAAGAGAACCTTAGGTGATTGCAATACTTAATAATATATGCTGTACCTATTCTAAGTCATGACGATTGTTGTTTAATAGTTGACATTCAATTGCTTCCAAATTTATGCTGTTTTATCCAATAAATGCTAAAAAAATTTTTTATTTATTTTGCAGTAATCAAATCGACCACTTTTTTCTATTTTACATTGTTTTAAGAATAATATTAGAAAATCTGGGTCAGCTTCAGTTCTTTGAAATAGTTTGAAGTATTTAATTTTGTGGCTATTTATCGAAGGCAATTTTTTTTTAAATTCCGCAAGTCATTTGATTGTGCGAAATATGCGAAGCTTTGTATCTATTCCAGCGTCATAGTTAATAAAGATTCCAGCAACTTGCAATGCCTTTAAAGACGATTTAAAGGACGTTCAACCGAAAACAAGAATTGGCTAATTATGCTAGGTGTATACGAGGGCCGTTCTGTTAATTGTTAGTAGCAGGCAATTGAAATCCAGGACTGTTCATCCACGGAAAATTCATCCAGAACGATTTATTCCTGGAAGATTCATCCCAGACTGCTCATCTAGAAGACTGTTCATTCATGGGCGGTTCATCAAAAGACATTTCATCCCATGCGTTAGGTTAGGTTAGGTTAGGTTAGGTTAGGTTAGCAAGGTTAACAATAATTTTTTGCTATTACTTTAATTTAATGTTATTTTGGATGAAGTGTCTTGATGGACCGCACATAGATGAACAGTCCTCTAGATGAGCAGTTCGTTGGATGAATCGTTCTGGTATGAATCGTCCAGGGATGAATCATCCGTGGATTAAACGTGCGGACACCGGCAATTGTTGTCAATACGATTAAAAAGCACATTTTTTACAGTTTTCAGTTGCAAGTTTCAGAGGTTGGAGTTAGGAGGCATTTGATTTTTAGAAGTTGTTTGTTGTCCACTAGACATTATGGAAGTGCCGCGGAATAAAAAAAGTTTAATAAAATATATGACCAAAACCATCAAAGTTTGGCAGTTTTTGGCGACAATAGTCTTTCGTTATCCAGAGTTAGTTTCTGGTTTAGTGAATTTAAATGTGGACGGTCTACGTTAAAAGATGAACCGAGCTCTGAACAACTTACTACTTACAGTAGCCTTTTGTGCTACCGAAAAGCTGGAAATCCGGAATATAACTCATATAATGATTCAACAAGAACTAAGATAACATTTTATACCAATAACTGGGCGTGAAGCAAGTCGGTGGAGTCCACATTATTAACCAAAGAACAAAAACAAGCACGAGTGGACTGGTGCAGATTTATATTGGAAAAGCTCGATGCAAGATCTTCAAAGCATGCAACTTTCATTTTGTTTAGTGATGGGCTTATTCGAATGAAAAATAACCGGTTATCCGGTTATTGAAATAACCTCTGCAACTCGGTTTTCGTTCCAAGTATTCGAATGAAAAATAACCTCATCCTGTGATACGTACTACGTGCCGTATCTCAGCGACCTGCGAGTGATCGAAATTCTGTAAATAATACGTCATTCATAACCATAAGCAAGGCAGATTGTACTGATTGACCCAAGTGAGGCTCGGGGCTGCTTGTTGATTTTATTAACACATTTGAGACTCCCAGTCGACCAGTTAAATTTATGGGGCCGTTCCTATTAAAGATAACGCTCTGCTGAGTATGAGATTTGCCGAAGCTGTGTTGGTATTAATTTATAACGGCCTAAATTTTTGCTTCGAAACGCGGTTGATTATGCCTAATAAGGGATAAACAGAGCGAAATACGATTTTCCAATAACGTAACAGAATTATATTTAATTTTTAATAACGGAGCAGTCGATGCCCATCCGTCGTCATATGATATGAACGTGGTACAAGAAGTGGATTTCGATGTTTAAAATTTTAAGTGTTCGTCTGTAGAACCGCGGAAGGCTGAACGTAGATAAATTATGGATTCTAAAATATACCGGTACGATGTGCAAGCGAAAAGGGAAGGGTGGCTACTAGAGAATTTTAGGAACTAAAAATAGATTCAATAAATACTTTGTATTCGCAATTTATAATTTATTTATGATTAAAATAAAAATCATTTATACAATTATTATAATTAACTATTGACTGAGTTCCTCGGCTATCTGCAAGTTACGGTGCCGATGCAGATGACGGTGAACCGCCAACCGGCAAACCGGCGAAATCGAAACGAATCGAGAACCAAAATTTATTCGAATGATTATTCAAATAATCATTCGGTTATTAATATCATTCGAATGCAAATAATTCGGTTATGAAAATTGTCCGGTTATGCCCATCACTAATTTTGTTACTTAACTAGAAGGAGATTAATATTAAAATTTTTATTTCAAAGGCAGAATAACTCAAAACGATTATGATTATCTGGTACTAGTTTACAAACAAAAACTATAAATTTGCTATGGTTATGTTTCTTCTTAAATTATCTAAATAATGACGATCAAGACACTTCTACCGAATAAAATCGAGCGAGAACATAATATAATTGTTAGGTAGTTTCAAATTTAACTAGTGGATGTCTAGTTTTTGTTATTGATACGTGGACACCTTTTGCAATTAACATTTTGCGAGAACTGAATTTTAAGTGTTTTATTCAATAATTTTAGTTTAGCTTAGTTTAACAGTTACCTGAAGGAATATAAGATATTTTTCAAGAAAGACGTTGATGTTACTTCCAATTTAGTTATAGAGCAGTTGTAAATATCCCTGTAACGTCAATATTATACTATAAATATTTATTTTTGTCATTTAAAATGCACTTACAAGAAACATTTATTATGGCATTGAAAATGTCAGTTCTAGAAATATCCTGATAACTGTAAATACATGAATTTATAAATTTCAATTAGAAGTAACTGCGAAGCGCCGTTTGATGAATACCAGAAAGCATGATCGAAATTATCTTAGGTTCCAATTATTGCAGAGGCCCCCTGTGCTTTACTAAAAGCAAATGATTCTAGAATTGTTCTGAATTATTAAGCAAGGGCAGATTTCAAACAATTAAAACGTTTTGATCGGTGATATATATTACGTTGTGCTTCTCGTGTATGTATATAGTAAATTTTATCGCGCCCGAATTAATGAATTGCTATAAATTAATTAAAACAAAAATGAAGGTGAGAGTGCTTCTACTCGTATTATATTTAAGTGAATTTCAGTTTTAAACGCATGGAACACGAACAGCTGTGTTTAAAAATTTTCTTTGCAATTATTGGCTACTCGGGATAGTAGTCACTTATTACTACCT
Organism: Agriotes lineatus; assembly: GCA_940337035.1. NCBI lineage: Eukaryota > Metazoa > Arthropoda > Insecta > Coleoptera > Elateridae > Agriotes > Agriotes lineatus. The sequence continues at coordinate 52,061 of CALNHX010007591.1, forward strand.
TAAATAATATGATCACTCTAAATAAAAATCTTATACGATTTATTGCTATCATAATAAATAAAATTGCGCTCTCTCTCTGCTACGACTGCATATAAACTGTCGAATAAATTTACTGAATACAGAATCAATACATTAACTTGCTGATCTGATTATTTACAATTTAATTATACTAAACAGCGATTTTTCCAATAAAAGCAGAGTCCCACTCTGCACTGCGCCGTGTGGTTAGGGTGCCGACGCTGCAGCCATTCATGCAAAGGCTAACAAATGACTAACGTGCGTAACCAGGCTCGTACTGCAGGACATTAGCGGTGCACAAAGAGTGCAAATAGGGTGACTTTTGTATAGTACGATACTATTCTGAACTAATGGCCCATATATAACCAGGAAATTGTATGTACTTATAGTACCATCTGGCGAATTGTTCTAATTTGATACTAATTTCCTGTTACAATGAAGACATATAATATCTCGAAAGTGGCGCTTTTGTACATTTTGTTTTATATTTTCATTTAAACAGTCGTTAACTTGCTTCAAGAAAGCATTATACCGGGATCGAAAATATTAATGAAGGTTGGATATGAATAAACACCCGCATTAGGGTCTGGTGCAGACTTTTGTGAACCACTGGTTAAGTCGGTAAGAATACATTACTCTAATGCACCAAACATGATTAATATATCTAAACAACTATTTTTTGCTCTTTATTTTATCCAAATTCGGTCTTATCGTAACTACCTGTACGTTAAATTTAATCACCATACTTATGTATCATCATCATCATCATCACCCAGCCAATATAATCCGCTGTCAGACATTATCATCCTCTAGATGTTTCCAAATTATCCGATCTTGAGCAGTGGCAACCCAGTTTGTTGAAATCCTTTTTAAGTCCGTTCATCGGGTGGGTTGTCTCCCTCGACTCCATTCAAGTTTTCTCGTCCATCATCCATCTCTCTGCCTCGCCACATGGTCAGCCAATCGCCATTTCGATTGTTGAGGTTTGAGTTAGAGTAAGAGTTTATGCTCCGTAGGTAAATATGAATCACCCTGTAGATATTCGAACAGAGGAATACTTTGAATTCTAGATATTGATTCCCAAAGTCTAAATTTGTGAAATTGAGAGACCTAATAAGTCATTTGACTGACAATCCACGTCTGATACATTGTGTAAATAAAATAACTCGTTAAGGTTGATTATATCTACTTCTTTGGCCTTAGAACTCTTTGTGGGTTTTAGCCTCTTTTACGATCCTTCTCCAGTGTTCTTCTATTCCTTATCACAACTTTCCAGTTTTTAATTATCATAGCTATCATGTCTCTCTGAACTGAATCTTTCCACCTTTCTCGAGGCATTTCTCTTGCTCTGTCGTATCAAGGATCCCAATCCACAATAACTTTGGCCATCTTCTGCGGTTCCATCGTAGAGAGGTGTCCGAACCATTTCAGTCGTTGTGCATTAACAAGACGAACTGTCCTCTCTTTCCATCAATTTATTTATTTCGTGGTTATATCTTCTCCGGTATGTTTCAACAGGTTCTATTTAGTACCCAAGCAAAAATTATTCTTATTTGCAGCGTTCATCTGTACCCTTAAATAGATAAATTCGTCAAGATACAAATGTACAAGGAAACGGTGCTATAGCTCATTGGAAATGGAAAACCAGTTCATCATTCAATGGAAGCATTTCAATAAAATAATCCAGCCATTTTATGACAAATCTGTAAAATTCACTTCTATGACAATAGAACTACCAGTCAATTGTTAATGACAGACTGATGTGAGCTTTTCAACAATTTTTGCTCTTCTGCCTTTGGACGAGCAATGATTAGCATCAGACCCTTGCCCAATTGTTCCTGTTAACCATATAGGGTTTAGGACAGTTAGCCAAATGCCCACAACTCTGAAAGCCAAATCGGCCCTCATGGTCGAAAGATGACCACATCGCCTAAGACACTACTGCGAAAGACACAACGCCTACCGTTTACAGCAAAACAACGATCAAAATCTGCAACTAGTGTCCCTCCTCATCTTTCGGCGTTGTGGCCATTCGACGAAGTGTTCAGTCCCCACCATATATCATATAATTTTAATAAAGAGTAGCTCCCTCACTAAAGAAAACGTTCTTTCCAAAGCAGATAATGTTTTTTATACGTACTTTCAAAGCAACTTCTTATGCAATTTTATCAACACTGTGCAGTAGCACCCTTTCCTCAATATTCGTCGCACTTGTCAACGTAGTATTTTCCTGTTAGTTTTATTTTTTCCAAATTAGATTTAGAAATGACGGAATGGAGCGTACACTTCTATAGAATGCAACCCCAGCGATTACCAAAAGTAACAAAAACTCAAACACCATCAAGGAAACGACAAACACTAAAGTATTGGGCTCAAAGTTGGGTGTTATCCCCTATTAAGAACAAGCAAGCACCGTCAAAAATTAATACAAAAAGCTGGTATAATACACGCCCACAACTTCCTTTTACAGTGATCTTATAATTAGCCAAAAATTAATTTTTTATTTCTAAAGTGGTAGCCGTTAACCCCTAAACAAGGGAACTCTTCCCCACTTTCGACGGGCAAGGCTAGCCACCTACCCGGCCTAAGTGCAAAGAGGGCTCATAGAACCACTATGTGGTTAAAACAGGCCACTGGCCTATAATAAGAGGAAGAAGAAGAAAGTTTTGAAGAAAATTTGAAAAATTACAAATTCTACAGAAACCGTACAAAATAGAGAGTTAGTTCGCGAGACAATTTTCTCTAAAATTCTAAGTTGAATTCAAAAATGTAATAATATACCGGGTGTTCTATTTAAAATAGGAGTTAATACAAAAATAGGAAAAAAACAAAAGAAATCCATTTTAGAGGTATTCAACTGGGAAATCACCTATCTCATATGAATACACATTAAAAATGTAATAAAAATGTAAAGTTTGAAAAACATCGTTAGAGCCGTTTTTGAAAAAAGAAAAAAATATATGAAAAATCACAAGAGTAAACACCATACTTCTGGTTATGCAATTTTCTTCAAAAGCTTGCTGTCGCAGCTAGATAGTACACAAAACTTATATTATGAAGTTTCAACGCCATACCTCTTCGTTTTTGAGATATTCTGTTCACAGACAGACAGACAGACCAATGAACAAAAACATGTTTTTTGGGTTCAGGGGATTCTAAAACGTGAAGATCTGTTAAAAACTCAATTTCGAATTTTTGGGGTGAATCCAATACTTCCCTTATTGTAAAAGGAAGTAAACAGTGGAAGAAGATATTATTTTCAATTTTGTATTTGATAGCATACCATGACTCATGTTGTTGACTAACCCTTGGAACAACTGATGCATATGGAATTGTTTCGATAATTTCCCCCGTATTATTCAGTATCTCAACTTTTTCTTTCCTTTTCTTCTTTTTTTCTCTCCGCTTTCGAAAACCATAACCGTAACGTTTCAGCAAGAAAGGGCATCTTCAAGAAAATCTTCGTAATAATACAATTCGCCATTTAAGGTCTAACTTCGATTGCAAAAGAAAATGTTCGTTTACAAACCATAAAGTAACTTGGGTGCCTAAAAATACGATTTCAGTAGGGCTTTGACCATAATATTAGTAGTAGATGGTGTCTGAGACACCCATACTACATTTAACGAACAGATTCATATATCAAATTACTGGGACGGCTTTGATTGCGCAAAACCAGTTTTACACGTTACAAATTAAAGACTGCGGAGTTTCGTATAACCGGCTTACCAATAGCAATATTCGATTCAAATTGAGCGCTTATTTGTGGGAGGAGCTTCTACTGAATCTGTTCTATAAACGTAGTATAGTTGTATAGTACAAACAAACGGTGATTAATTCATATTGATTAGTAGCAGTATTTTTCTAATTTTTTCCATAAACTTAAAATTTTGCCAACCCATAACGTGAAAAAATTAAGGTACGTCCCTGCTGACAGTCCGTTGTCACGCAAGCGGAGTCGGCAAAGAAATGACCCGTACGCGTATTATCAGATTGAGAAATATCTTCACACTTGGCCGCTCCCTTTCTGCGCCTGTCAATTGTTAGACATGGCCTACTGTCTCGTCCCTGACGATTGTTTTATGTCCGGGCCCATTTGTTTCTTTCAGCCCGTCGATAGTCACTTGTTCTAATTATGCCTCCACAATTAATCTCTAGTGTGGCACGGCAGACTAGATGGCGACCTCCTGAAATTTAAAAACCGAGATTCCCCAAGGGTGAAAGCACCAGAATGTTTGTTTTGCTTCTGTCTCGCGGACTGATTTGCTAATTGTGGCGATATTTAATTAAAGAGTGCAACACTCCGCGAGTCGCCGATCTTAATTAGCCGCCGCCCGTTCCGCCGATTATTTGCACATTAACCAAGTGCTTCTCGTTTTTTTTTTGCTATTGGGCCAACTTTAAATTTCGGGAAAATTTAGTCATAGTCGTAATTATTGCACTTAATTCTGCTATGTAGTTAGTGTAAAATGTAGTTACGCAGAACTGGATAATAATTTAATCTAGTACTGACAGCGTGTACGCCTCAAAATTGCATCATACAAAATAAACGACGCGACGCCAGCTTAGTATAATGATAGTTTTGATCTTAATCTTGTGCGATTTACAGCGAAAATCACACTTAAGGTCGTATAATGATTTCGAAGGGTATAACATAGTACGTAAACGCCATGGGAAAATAATTTTAACTTTACTAACAGGAACGTAAGAGAGTTTTTAAACAAAACCAATTTTAATTTAGTTTGTAATAAACTAACAGTAACAGCAGTTTTAGTTAGGACAATGTTATTCACGTATGTGCAACTTCAAAATTATTTATTTACATCACTACATCCATAACTATGAATATGACAAATGATCAAAGTAACCTTAGAGATTCCAATCGTGGAAAACAACATCTCCACTTTGAAGCATCCTAGTTTGCCTAATGTTTTTTCTCTTCAACAATTTTTCGATTAATTCGGAACAGAGTAATTACCAAAGGTCATTTTGATCATTTATTTTAAATACATTCCAATAACCTTACAAATATTATTTTTAAAATTGACCTCTACTTTTCAAAATGCAATCATCACAGTTATTATGAAGTCCAAGATCATAAATGAGTTGAGATGAAAATAGCCCATTGGACAATATCAGTTATTTATTTTGTTGATCGGTTATGAAGTGCAATGTCGCAGTTATAATAAATTAGAATGGATGGATCGGCCACCCAAAAGAATAACGAACTGGTTTTTATTATCCAAACAGGACTGACAAACTGATTACTATAAGGGGAACAAAAATACCTACATGAAAACACGGATGTTTTATGTTAACAATTTAACTACTCCATGTCTTCAAATGTGATTAATTATAGAATAACGTGACGTAGAGGACTACTGAAGTCTAGCACGTGATGGAGGAAAAGAAGAGGCATAATTTAGGGATTTGATTTTAAGTTTCAATTATACTTTATTTGTATGTGAAAAACTATTTAATTAGTCAAAATCATGATAACAATAAAGAATTTTATAGTTAATTTTTGCTTTAAATCTGTTATGACTACCAAATTATGGCATAGAGAAGAAAGGGTGTTCCGACAATTATAAATAAACATTTCCTCTAAAAACTGTCGATATTGACTATCTAGTTGGCGGCCAATATATTTAAAAGGTAATTCCCTATGTAATACTGTACTACAGCTAAAGTCATGTATTCACTGTTGTTGTGATCGTCGCGTTAGCCTTTTTCAATTTAAGGTATCCATTGGATTAGCCCAACTAGCACAATTGTCGCTGGAACGTACTGGCTACCATTGCAGGAACTTTAAAGTGTGTTGTTGCTAGTCACGGGCAAGTAATAATACCGCTCCAATTACGTAAACCCGACCAAAATGAAGAATTTTTTGGTGAAAGCAACGTTTACCCAACGTTCCTGGAACTTGTTCGGCTACGTTCCAAAGGCTTGGTAACCGCAACTTTTACGAATCTTTACTACTCTTTTAGATTAGTGTTGATTCCTTTGTCTTACAACTGATTTTGTTATATTTATGTTTCATTCCGTGATCATTTGTGCATTTTCCTAGCTTGGAAACTAAATCGAATAATATAAAAATAAGAGCCAAACATGTGCTCTTTTGTGATGGTCTGAGTGAAAAAATGAAAACCAATGTACGTTTACAAAAATAATGAGATTACGTCCAAATTAGACCACTCGCCATTCAAAATTGCATTTTTATTATATATTGGATTTAAAATATTTAACATCGTGGAAGAACATGAGGTCCTAAGTGCTGATTTTTTTTATTATTCTTTGAAGCTTGAAACTAATTATTATATATTAATTGATTACATTTATTGCAAAAGCGATGATAAATTATTTTTTTTAAAACATTATTTATTTATTAATTTATTTATTATCAGCACCTTCCAACAGGTTAAACCTAATTATAGGTTTATGACGTGAAGGTTAATGGTTTTGAATAATGGCGTCTTAAATTTTGCCTATAAAAAATAGTGTATTTCGGAACAAATAACTTTAAAGTCAACTTAACTAGTAAATATAACTTGAAAGTAATCGTTACGGGAACTGCAAATACATAACTTTTTAAAGTTACGTATTTACCAAAGGAAACTGCAGCGCCACTTCAAAGTCCCGGCAGTGTTGCACCTACCACAGACTGTCTGTTCAAGGCTCCCGTTACCACTTCATGGTTCCAATGTAACCTCTGTAATTTGTAATTTTACATTTTCTTTAGATCACCACGTGATGCCGCATACATTATTTATGTGTTTTGATGAAATATAAAATTAAAAGTATTGACTTCACAGTACTAGAGTGTTGTTTTACGGTGCTGTTAAAGTTATTTTTCATTAGAAGCTTTAGTTTTACTAGAAAGGCTTGTAGAATGTCGGTAAATTGTTTCTCTTTTGTGGCCAACCTTACCTTTGTGAAAAGACGCAATTTTTTAAAAGCTGCGCTGCCAAAATCAGCACAAAACACTACAAAACAATTCACACCATGAAATCTTATCAATATTGGGAACTAGATGGTGAAGGTTACTTCATGGTGAATATAAGAGATAACACGCACTATATAATAACCGTGCACAATGACCATGCCGGAGGTAACGGAAAAGTTATTAACACTAATAAATACTACTTAGAAGTTTCATAACTGCAAAGAGATAGGAAAGGCATCCAGAATTCCGCGGCAACTATTGAAATTACTTTAAAGTAGCTGCAACTCTGAAGCCGCATTTCAGTGGCATAAATTAGTTGGCGCTACCATCGTTAGCCACCTTTAAGTTCATAAGACTTTAATGTCGTCGCAGAGGTAACTACGGCGTTTCTAATACCAGGAAAGCTATCTACAAGTCAACGTACAACTAGAAAGTAACCATTAGTGGTAAAAACTACGTGGTACTAACGGTTACGCAATAGTTACTCATTTGCGGTTCCGGTCCCATTTACGAGTACTTTGGTGCTAGTTGGGAGCGTTTATTTTGGATCCCAATGGGTAGAAGAACAAGAGGAAGGCATGGAAGATCCTGGAGAATTGTTAACGATGAAGTGATGGAAAACAGAAGTTTAGATGATCAGAGTATAATATATAGAAATGAATAGACTGATAGTGTATATTCATATGAGAAGAACAGAAAGAGACAGAATTATTAGAAATATCACAGACTGGATCCCACTGGGCAAAAGAAAAAAAAAGAAGGCATGAAAGATCGTGACGAATTGTAGTCGATGAATCGATAGAAACCAGAGGTCTGGCCCATAACGTTATAATATAACGAAATGAACAAACTCGTAAGGCACATATAATGTATAGAAATACACAGACTGATACGATATAGACATGTATGAAGAATAGAAAAACAGAAGGTTTTGAAATTTTGCATACTGGAGCCCGCCCAATTGGTAGAAGAAAAGAAGAAGGCATGGCGAATCGTGGAGAATTGTGGTCGATGAAGCAATGGAAAACAGCTAGATGATTATGTTACAATGCAGATATGGTATATACATGTACAAAGAAAAGAAAGAGACAAAAGTTTTATAAATATCACAAACTGGAGCCGAATGGGTAGAAGAAAAAAAGGAAGGCATGGAAGATCGTTAAGAATTGAGGTCGATGAAGCGATGGAAAACAGAAGTTTGGCTTATCACTTTATAATATAACGAAATGAACAAATTGGTAAGGCATGCCACAAAGAACAGAAAGAAACAGGAGGCTTGAAAATATCGTAGACTGGAGCCCAATGGGTAGTTAAAAATAAGGAAGATCGTGGTAAATTAAGGTCTATGAAACGATGGAAAACAGAAGTCTGGCTGCTCACGCTATAATATATGGAAATGAACAGGCTGATAAAGTATAGACATGTACGAAGAACCGAAGGAAACCGAAGGGAAAGTATCAGAGGCTGGAGCCTACTGGTTAGACGGAAAAGAAGAAGACATGGGGGATTGTGAAGAATTATTGTGGTTGATGAACCGATGGAAAACAGATGACTTGATGGTCATGTTATAATATACAAAAATGTATAGATTGATACGGTATAGACATGTACGAAGAACAGAAAGAAGCAGACGGATTGGAAATATCGTAAACTAGAGCCCAATGGATAGAAAAAGTATCACAGGCTAGAGCCCAATGGGTAGAGGGAAAAGAAGAAGGCATAGAGGATTGTGGAGAATTGCGTTCGATGAAGGGATGGGAAACAGAGTTCTAGATGATCATGTTACAATACACAGAAGTGGACAGACTGATACGACATAGACATGTACGAAACACACAAAGGTTGAAAATATCATATACTGGAGCAAAATGGGTAGAGAAAAGAAAATTGCGGTCGATGGAGCGATGGAAAACGGAGGTCTAGATGGTCATGTTACAATATATGGGAATTGACAGACTGATACGGTGTAGACATTCACAAAAAACATAAAGAGATAGAAGGATTGGAAATATCAATTACTGGAGCCTAATGAGTAGAAACTAATTAAAAACGATTAGGATCACGTTATAGTATACAGAAATGAACAGACTGATACGGTATAGACACGTACGAAGAACAGAAAGAGACAGAAGGATTGAATATATCACAGACTGGAGCAAAGAAGGATAATTGAACCACATATTGGAGAATTTAAACAGGCCGCTGGGCTAATATGAGAGAAAGAACTATAATAACTTGTGTTTGAAGTCTATCAAACTGTATTTTATCAAATCAATTGTAGATATGCCACGTCATCAACAATTAATTGAGTCATTACTTTATCTAATGACTGTACCAGCTGTTCCAAAACGGCAGTATAAATGTTTAGACACTAGAGGATGCACAACAGTCTTATATTATGGGTAAAAGCACATTGCGAAAACTGCGAGCATTGTTAGGAGTGTGGAAGCATTTTACGAAAAGATAAAGGTATTTCATTCAGTTATTGATTATAAGATTAAGAATGCCACGATTATTTTGAATTGGTCAATATTATGCATCCAACCTCGTATTTAGGCTTTATCAGTTTAACAAAGAGCATTGGACAAGAGTCTTGGATACAATTTGAAAATCAATTTATGTGCCATATTACTCAAACAATAGTTCGAATATAAATTAGAACGCCATTTCAACATTGCCGCTAAAGGCCAGTTCTTTACGAAAAAGGTTAATATGTGTCCTTTCTATGTTTGACCATAATTTTGGAGCAACCTATAAATACATCCGGACCAGCGATTTTCGAGGGGCGATTGTCTGGACCTCAAGTGACAGTAAAGCAATTCCGCGACCTCTACTACTACTTAAGAGATAGTTTTATGAAATAAACGGTCGCACTAACACCGTATTGATTCACTATCTATCACAAGCATTTGGAGCCTTCCTGACCGCTATTCTTTGCCGCGGCCGAAATTTCTTGCGATTGCGGCAAAAGAACCGGCGGGTCGCCCTACGCCCTTTAGCATCCGTCATTGAATTTACGCATACGCGTATAAATCAAACAGCGAATATCGTATAAATCTCGTCGGCCGCAGACACAAATTGCCCAGGCAGTAAAAACTAATCTCATATTCGCATTGTGTCTTTATCACACACTTCCGGTCGAGCGCCGCGACGGGGGCGCCGCCGCCACTTGTTTACGACCTGCTTGATCAATTTTGGTCATTTTTGTGCACCTAATACAAATACTTGATTTAGGGTTATTCGGATATGTTTATTTAGCGAACAAAACTGTTTTCAGTACATGAACTTTTGCTATACTGTTATTGTTTATTGTTTGTATGTTCTATAAACAGAAAGCGAACACGAAACCATATGCTTCACACGGCTTGCACTTTCTAACCCCTAGGCTGAAATACTGATTGAATTATTGATAAAAAAGGGGAGGGGAGAAATTATAACAAAATTGTGTGACATTCGCATCAATTTCTAGTCAAAGGAAATCATCCTAAGAACTGGAATAGTGCAATTTTGGTACTATTTTATAAGAAGGGCAAACCTTGAAAATTACAGACCAATAGATCTTCTACACAAATGCATAAATTCTTCAATAAAATTATCACACATTGCTCAGAAGAGGAACTACAGCATTGATGAATATCTCGTATCTAGTGGAACATGATAAGGAATTCACATGTTGTGCTGCTTGAAAACATTTATAAGATATCCATTATTCAACTCCATGAGAGCAACTGGTCAAAATAAAACGAAGTGTAAGATAGTGAAGTGCACCAAAATTATTTACAGTTTTACAATGTTTACAAGAGTTAAATGTCGGCTTAGACCGCGTCGTCTTTGTAGATAAACACCCAGCATAGTCTATATGGGTACACAAACAGTAAAAAGGCCAAATATGCCTAAGTATCTTTGTTCACAAGGTACTTTAATAACACGAACCAAATCATGGGTGGCTTGTAAGAGTTGACGAGCCACCAAAGAACATAACCGTTACACAAACTCTCACACGGGTAACAAGCTTGCTTTCGCTCGCTCGTTAGATACTGTGCTCGCATATAAAGTTCTAAGCAACAGCCTTCCAATGTAGCTTAGTATTATGGTACCGGCGTGCTATATTACAAATAAGTCACGTGAGAACAGTTGAGCCATCGAGGCCATCAGGCCGATAGGGGTCTTTTCTCGGGTGATTTTTTTGTAATAACACACGCGTGCAATACTCCATTTTATACAGCAACTTAACGAAAACACAAAAAACATAAATTTTATATTGATAGCTGTGAAAAGTCAGAGTGACAAATTAATCGGGCGTGAGCTAAAGTAGAGAGTTCAAATAAATTTATAATTGTATTATTGGTGGCACTGTCAGTCTATGTCAAATGAGGTTTTTACATCAAATATAACCGAACCTGCTAACTTGGAGTTTGACATAGACTGACAGTGCTACCAACGGTGAGTTATAAGTCATAACTCACACGTGATTTATGATTTACAGGACACGTTTGACTTATGGCCTATATAATTCAACTGAAATGGACATAATTATAGCGTCATAATAAGAAGGTGTTGAATAATCTAAATCTAAATAGATAAGAACGAGAGAGAGGTGTGTCCAAAAATGGGCCGAAAAGGGCTAGAGAGATGACAAGTAAAAATTCATAATATATGCATAATTCAATAAATTGTAATTACATTATGATAGTCGCAAGATGATAAATAACTGTTCCACTGCAGTTTTATTCGACTTAATAACTATTTTAGATGCATCGAATTAACCACCAATTGTGCTAATTTATAATAAATTCAGATGGATGAATTCCACAGTAAATTATCTATCGTTAGTTTTTGATCAAAGATGTTCATGGTGCATTCAGTTGAATTGTTATAAATTAATTTTTGTAACTCTAATATGGGCATAACAGCCTGGCGAAATAAGACCAAGAACAAGAAAGCATGGAACAACATATTGAAGAAAACAAGAACCCACCCGAATCTGTAGTACCCTATCAGGAAACCGAGTCTTATAAGAACCAATCCACCCTGTTCGAAGCAACGGAAATGATTACCATAATACAAAAGGGTTGCTGCTCCAACACATGCATACATGCATACAATAGAAGAGTACTGAAATATACACGACTAGATGTTTTTCAAAGGACAACGAAGGTGAAATAAAATTACAAACTATGATTTTAAGATGTTGAAATTTGAAAGGGTTGATTGTATTGGCATTAATATTATAACTAGTGTTATTTAAGCTTTGAAATTCAAATTTTCCTCCAAAATTAAATCTGATCACTGCAAAAACAAATGGAATAGTAAGTTTTTCCCACTGTCGTAACTAACCTTACTTTTGTAATCAGATTTGTTAATTCTTAATTACTATTAGGTTTCTTTGGAATTTATTATTTAATAAAGTAACTTTTCAACGTTTGCATGTGAATCCTTTCCAATTTAATTAAAAAAGTAAGGTTAGATATGTTTTGCGGTATCTTCACAATGAACGTTTTCAGCCAACGTTGACATCAAATTAAAAATAAACATCGGTTACATTCGTATTATTAGATATGCTCAAAAATTATTTTCATCTAGTATGGCAATGGAATAGTTCCTAATGTATGAATGCAACTACTTGACATTAGATTTTAAGTGTCTTATAGTTGCATTCATAAATTAGGAACTATTTGATAGACATACTAAATGAAAATATGTTTTGATTATACTTACTTTTTGTAATTTTGTCAGTTTAACTTTATTAAAGCAAAGCTCTAAACATTTTTCAACTTGATTATTCAGTATGCTTTGTTACATTCGTTTCGACATATGCATTTATTTTTGCTTTATTTCTTAATGTTATCCCTAGTGATCTACCTCACCTGTTCATCTGTAGTTTTCGCTAACAGCTACTTAATTGGGAGGTTTTGTTTAAAGGATATGGTTTTGGTCTGCTACTTTTAAGGTCGAATTTAGTCGCTGTTAAGTGCTGGATTTGAGTTCTCACATTTTCTATCTCCGAGTAATGCAATGTTTCCTGGTTCTGTTAAACCTAGCTGAAAGTGTCTTTTGTTTAATTAGATCGAACAGATTGATATTTACCTCCTTCAAGAAAATGTTTGTTTTGAAGTTTTGGGGATTCGGTATGCTCATGTGCCATTAGTGATTTTTAGTGTACTTATCAAACCTGGATCCCTGTAATAGGCAGTGTCTCTTGCTTATCGACCCCCAGTTTTGACTTATGGATTTTTTCCAAGTGAACGGCTTGCAGTCTTATTTCGTTACCATTGACATTTTCGGAGACTTCGTGTCTCGCATTATGTAGAATTTGTAATTAGATGGTTGCTATATCTCCGTTATTTTCCTAATACTTATTGTTGGATGTTTAGTTGGAATCTAGGAAAAACACAATCTGGTGGATCTCCACGGAGATATCGTTTTCGATAAGTCAGTACCTCTATATTACCCTATTCGGGACTGGAGATGGATCTCTAAGCCGATTTAAACTTTAAGGCTTTCTCTTCTGTTCTTTTTGCCTATTCCAAATTCAAGCCATATCGATTTCCTTGATCGACGCTGGGTTTAATAAATAAGCTACAAACTCGAGTTACTATTAACTGTTTTTGCCGCAATTCTAAATATATTAGTGGGAATACGTTTGTCAAGTTACGATACTTAATTTTCTTGGTTATGCCGGAGTTACAATTTATTGATGTGCAACAATTTTATATGTGTATTTCCTACGTACCTTGCACATTGTTTCTTCGTGGGTTAAGCTTATATTTCAAATTAGAATACATACATTACAGTGTGAACGCTACGTGTACATGCCATGGGTTTGATATTGAGTTCACTCCCATTTTTTATGTACCTTCTCTTTAATTGCTATAGATCCAAAATTTTATTTCGGTACCTACCAGGAACTGTTCTCTTCTCTTATTTGTTTAAATTTATTGGAAATAGAGATCACGTTAATTGCATGGCATAACAGGTTATAGCTTATCACAGAGCCTGCGCCTAGTCATTTGTTTATGAGGTATCCCCCTTCAATGTAAGTTGCGATTACCAGACCATATTCCAACCTATATTCGCGAATTGCTGACGTATCAAGTCAATGGCGTATGTATTTTGTTAAGATCATTGTAATGTTAACCCACCCCTCTTCTGAAGTAGCTTAGCTAGCCCTTTGAACGCTACTGATTAAGGACTATTTTGGGTACTCGCAGTTCGCTCTCCTGCTTATATTGAAGTGTTGTGATATTAGCATTAGTTTCTGTTTCATCTGCTTATCAGACTCAGTGGTCATAGTTTGTAAAATATGTTTCTAGTTTTCAAGAAAGTGTTACCTACTCAAAATAGAAATATTGGGTACCCAGTCTACAAAACGCCATATGGTTTTTAGGAAGCGCGAAAAATTATGGTTACATGTTATGCTACATGCACTACGAGCAGGAGTTAAATAAAATGTGAACAATGGCGGCCATTGTCATTATATAACGGATGATGTTCGAGATTGGGCCGTGTCACTGTTGAGCTAGAACTCGAACTCGAGTGCATCACGAATAAAACAAAAGAGCACTGCAATTCGATGTGTAAACCACACCAGAAGTGAAACTCATTTATAAGGGCAAGGGATAGAAGTGCAGGATAACATATCAACCACGCCAAAGGCGAAGTTCTTCTACCGATCGGAAAGAAAAAGATATAATTTATAGTAAAATGTCGTCACGGTTGAGCGAAGAGGGTTTACAAATGAGCCCTTTCCACATGGAAGGAAAAGAGTAACCTTAATCTCGCTTGAGATTGTTGGGGTGTTTGTAAATATCAATGGCTTTGCGATTTTTTCTATTAAAGAAGAATGGGATTTGCAGGTAACAGAAGTTTTATCATAAAGACTCTTTTGGGTGATATCGCGTTGATATTCGGCGATGGCTGATGATTATATGAAACCTGACATGTTCAATTTATCCTTGAGCGAAGAAAGAATCTGATGTTTTGATTTAGACTAAACTTTTCTATGCAATCGGTGGCTTGGTGAATATAGAAGAGAACGATTATTTATTGCCGCAGTAAGGTCGATTCTCTGAGGTTTGGGTGTCTGCGATTGATGGTGGACTGTAGATATATCCCTCGGTAATAGTTGATTTCTAGAGCTTTTCCAAGACGATTCAATTCAGCATGAATGTTATCGAGTTGGGATATGGAAACACCAAGATGCACAAGTGACCTTATGGCTGAAACTTTCTGTATTGGGTGATCATGGGAATCTGCAGGTAGATAGCGGTTAGTGTAAGTGGGTTTGCGATATACAGAATGTCCAAATTTGTAATTGGGTTCACAAGAAACTTGCACATTCAGGAGCCGGTGAGATGCCTTAAAAAGACGGGTAAAGTGTATTTTCTATGTGGCGAAATAGTAAAGGTATCGTTACTATTTTGGAACCAGACCTTGGATTTTAATTCTGCAGACGCCACAGCCGGTTTGGAGAGCTGAAGATATTGACAATGATAGATGAAAGAGAAGAATTCATAGCCGCACCAGAAATTTGCTTTTAAAGAACTGTTTTTGAAGTAGGAAATAAGTGGAAGAGATGCATTTTTCTATAAGGATAGGTAGACATGAAGACATTTTTCTTTATTCCGCACTCTGCCAACAGCCGTTAGGCCAATTATAGGCGTCACTGTTTTACAGTTTACATTTTATGGGGACTTCCAACCCCACTAACGACTGTCATGATGTTATTATGACAACCGGGACCAACTTTTTTCCGTGGCATCCGTACCACGAGGTGCCGGGAGAAGCAGCCGTGAAACTCCCATCCAAGTTCTGACCAGAGAGAGCGTTGCTTAACTCTTATGATCGAACGTGGACGCTTGTTCAAGCTACACCAACCGGGACAACAACTGTTGGATTCTATTCTTCACACTTCTAAAATAAAAATACAGCCAAAAAATAGATATAAAGAAATGAAAATGTCAGTTGAATTTGTTTATGAATAAAATTATATATTTATACAATATAAGTAAAGTAAAAAATTCGATTACTGTTTCGATGACCTTCTTCCAAAATAAATTTTTGAGGGTAAACTTTTATTGAAGAATTTTTTTATAGTGAATAATTTCATAAATTAAAAAGTGAAGTTTTTCAGCTGATAAATAGAAAAGAAAAACATAAATTAATATTAGAAATCACGTGTTTTATGAATTGGGGAACATATGTCAAAGCAATAAAATTGCCACAGGCGACTAAGATTCATGTAACAGCATGAACGTCGCAGATTTTGTTGAACTATTTTCATTATTGGCATTACATTTATTGGAGCTGTTGTAATCAAAATAAAACTAAGATATGTAAAGGTGATACTCGAATCAAAGGCGCTGTTTCATGGTAGAAATCTCACTTTAGGCAGAGTTTAGTCTTGGTTTCACCAGAATGACAACAATACTTCAAAATTTGACCAGTAATAGTAATAGTATATTACATAACAAGTGTGTAAAGTGACATATTTCGCATGAGTGTGTGTGGATATGCAGGAAGGGCTACCCACACGAGTGGATAAGACACTATTTTTCCTATTATCAATAGCGGAACTTCATTGGAAAAGCCCCGGGTTCCAAAATTATTTGTGAGCTTCAAACAGTAACAATTGTGAACAGGGGCGGACTGGCAAGGAAAAAACCCTGTGAAAGTTCACTCGTTTTCGTTTGTAAAAACTGTTTTGGCCTCTTGAAGTGTAAACAACATATTCATACACAGTCGACATCCGCCGTAACTACGATTTTACAGTTACTCAGTGTTTTTACTCATCCCGGTGCGGTAAAATGACTAGATATTTGTTAGCTTTCAGAGAAAGTTAAACAAAAACATGCTTTGTAGAAATAAAGGGTATTTGCAAAAACCCTATTTATATAACAGCTCGTTCAGTTGAATTTATGGAGAAATAAAGAAAATCAATATTCACGACTTTGACGTTTGACGTTTCAAAGTGTTTTGATGCAGGGCCACTACAACATTTACTAAAGGCAGCTTGCTGTACGGCAACGGTGGTTTTGATATTCGAAAGTAAAATTTCAAAGTTTTTAAAAAATTTGTCAGGCAAAAAATTTAATACAATACTCGTGATTTACGCTCGATTTTATTAAAGCACTCCGCTTCGCGTCGTGCTTCAAAAATTAAATATGGCTCTGTAAAATGCAACCTACCACACTCGTAATGTAAATAACTATTGTACTTGCCTAAGATTAATGCGAAGATACAGAAAGTAAATATAAAAAAACAGTAGTATCAAAAATGTATTTTTAAACACAAAGTTTCGAATATTAGGGAAAAGCGTTGATTATTTTTTAATATTATCCAAAATGTAATAAAAATCAATAGAATCGAGGGCGTCTTTTTCAACGTTCATAAAGGCTTGAGAAACAGTCGCCCTTAATCGAAATTTGATTACTTAAATTTATTTCTTACCCTTTCACAAGAAAACTGCATGCAGCTAACTGTTAATATACAGAATGTTCCAAAATTCAGCAGCTTATACACTAATGCAAAATCCGAAAATAAGTTTCATATGAGCATTGCTACGAAATTGCATTTTAGGAAAGCCATAGCACTGAGAATTGTAATAGAGAACGTTATTTAATTTAAAAAATACAGATAGAGAAAATTGGGTACAATTTGGAATATCTACGCGAGTTTTTGTATAGAATTAGGTTGATGATTTTGAAAAAGATTTGGTGTAAGGTTCAGAAGAGGGGGGATGTTTTATATCATAATTTTTAGAGTAGACATTTTCGTCAGTTCTAATTGAATATTCAAAAAACTTTTTCATATGGAAAAGATACTCTTGTATGGAATCACTGAGAATAGTAGTTTTCACGTTTCAAGCTATAAAGCTCTGACTATTAGTCACAATACTTTCCATTGTCAATCGTGAAAAAGTCACCTTCACAGATTTTTTGAGATCTTTACGTTTCAGGCTCCCAACATGATGAAAAACAAACTCGTTCAAATCCGCCTGTCTGTCTGTCTGTTCGTCTGTTGGTGGTGTAGCTCAAAAATGATATATTGGAGGAAGACAACATTTTGCATGCAGATTAGATGTCTACTTGGCTTGCAACCACTTAACTTTCGATCAAATACATAGAGGGGCCTTAAAAATGAAATTATTCTTTTTTTGCTTTAACTCGAGAACTACGCATTCAATAAAAGTAAAATGGTGGGCGATTTTTGCACTTAGTTCAGGCTTTTACTGTTTTGACCTCAAATAGGCATCTTCAAATTTAGAAGAAGCCGTTTGGTGCAGTTGGTAGAGCGTTAGGCTTGCATTAGGGAAGTCCTCGGTTCGAATCTTACGGTGGGCGGAATTTTTCCGCAGCCTTGGCGATAGGTGGCGGGTCTGGTGAGACTATTCACAGTTGGGCGCCAAATTTACTGTGCTCTACTCGAAACCACATGCCTAAGAAGTAGAGTAACAAGGTCAATACATCATCAGCACACACACCTAACACAATGGTTGCTACGCAACCTCAAAAGGCGCGCTCCAACTTTGCAACCTGAAACCCGGGCAAGTTGAGTACTGCACCGCCAGATGCTAGTGTACAAAGCACCAGCCTCTACACCGGTAGGTGAAAGAGGTTACAGATAATACACTGCAATACAATTTTCAAAATTGTTAGTTTTAAAACTTCCACTTGCGAGAGAAGTTCTGGGTAAAGCCCTTAACAGATTTTTTTGCTTTTCTTTCTGTTTGGAAATACTTTGGTGTAGGACCAAATTATTTACACAATTGATCATTTATTACATTTGCTATTAAAATTATTTTGTGCTCCCACAATTTGTCTTATAAAAACGCAGTTTAAGAACTTGGTTTTGCATCAAATTTACGTTCCATCATTTTCCCTAGCGCAGAGAACAAACACCACAGGATATAGCCAATAATAACCTTAAAAATTTACTTGTGGGCTTCTGATATAGTCCATCACAGGGTTTTTTAGTTGTTACCTTGGAACTTCAGCTACTATATAACACCAAACATCTCTCCGCTTATCCGATTAGTCGAAAGAAGTCCGTAAGTGATTTAGTAAAGCATTCCAAATCCTAAATGTCCGGGCAATGTTATATCTGACCATCTAAACATGATTTAGTGGCGTCTCCCCCTAAGCAAAGGTTACACCAATGGATATCTTTATTAATTATTGTTTTTATCATTGGATATTCAACAGTAGTATCCCAAGTGCATTAAAATAGCCGATTAAATTTTGACGTTTTCCGTCGCTCAACAACAATCTCTAGTGTGCAGTCAATGTTTTTGATTATTTAGGTTTATAGCCATCGAAAGGAGTTCTCCGAAGTTGTCCGTTTTTCGAAAAGGACTTTATGATTTTTTTTCCGACCAGTTTATAAATGTTTTGTAGGCTATATCATACCTAAAAATCCAAGTCTTTAATCGAGAAACCTCTGAAGTATAGATATACCGGGTGCTGACTTGCGCGACGCACCATAGGAATTTGCATAGTAAATTCTTTATGTTCAATTATTTGCTCCCCTAATTATTTTAGAGCTAAAGTGTAAATACATTTTTTGTAAAGACAAAAAAACTGCACCCATTCATACTGTTGCTAACAATTTTTCATTTTCCGGAACTGAAGGAATGCAAAAACCAAACTAGCATTTTCACAAAAATCAGTGATGCCATGGAATTATTGAAACAAGCCAATGCCAACGCAAATGCGTGCGGAGCGACAATATGTGTTGTTTGTTTGTTTGTCATTGATGTTTCATTATTAATTATGTTCTGCTTAATGTCTCTAAGGTACCTAGACCTTGTTCATAACAAAAATTGTTTTACAAGTATGGTGGACGTTCGTTAACTAAGCTCCTTGTTTATTGTAAAATATCCGTATCGGCAAATTCCAAACAG